>JAPMOR010028403.1:108166-127211 GCA_026543865.1 Argiope aurantia
ATTTGAAAGATAATAACGTTTAAAATATTTTCCAGAAGGAAAAAGAAAACTAAATTGCAATTAGTACTAATAGCAAGAAATATTTTTACAAAAGTATCTCCTTTTGCTTAAATTACGGATCCAACAATTTGGTAACTTTTCTGATTATTAATTATCTTGACATTTGAGTTTTATAAACACAACTTCAAAGCTACACTATTTAACATGGTAATTTAAATATATTAAAAACATTGGAGAGATTATAAAGATTTGGCTATTCTATGACCGCTTATTGAACTACTCAAACGAGCCGTTTACAAAGTGAAGTAAGAAGACCTAAGCTTTAGCCATAAGAAAAGCTGAAAGTCAAGCACTTGAAGAATTTTCACTTTCACAACAGGTCACTAGGACTTTTAATTTTTGACTGAGTAACGATATGGCAATAAATATACTTCATTGGAAAGGCCGTAAATTTTTTTGAAGCACTATCTATCTCTGCTGAAGTTTAATTACCTGCTAATTCGTAAAAATCTGAAGAGGTTTCTTCTTCTTTTTCTTCTTTTTTTTTTATAAACAGCATTAGGTAAACTGAAACTGAATCTGAAATAAATGCAAATGAAATGGAATGGAATCTGGGATGTAATTTATATGCAGCATGCTAAAAAAATATTTTTAAAAATTAATAAAATTTATCTATATTGTTTACTTATTTAAGTAATTTATTATCATTAGAGCAGTTAAATTAGAAAATGATATTATTAAGAATTACAGCTTATCATTACTAGCAGTGTTTTCATTTTACTGCAAAGTCTCTGAATTATCAGGAAATTAATTCCACATTAAATAGCCACCTTTCCCTATTAAGAAAAAATCGTCCCTTCTACTAATCCAAAAATATTTCTTGTACGAATTATCCCTATTCGTTTTTCTTTTATAGTTTCTGATAATAAAAAAAGAAAAACTCATGAAATTAAAACTTATCTGGAGCAAATTGTCATATTGTAACAACCAGCAATAGGGGAATTTTAATAAATTTTTCTTTGTGGTGCCATTTTATGTCCTTATACGCGCGAGTTGTATAACACAGTTGTATAGAACTATTAAATGTGACAATATTTACCTGAAACTAACGCTTTCTTGTGGTGGAAATCTTGCACAAATATTTCCAAAAAATCCGATGCAAATAAAAAAAATAACATTTTAAATAAAAATTACAAATTGGTGCCTAATTAATCAGCATTCTTTGGCTATTAACCTTAGGCAGTACAAAAATCGTCAAAGAAATCACGTGAATGAGAGCTAGCAACCTGTAAGAGTAAAGTGAATTTCAAATAATGTTAATGTTTGATTTAAAATTTGATTCTGACAACTTACTTTTATAACTATAGAAACGATCTCCCTTATTTTTACTTCAATTATTGTATTTATTTTTCTAATAAGAGATGCCGTTTTTTTTTTGTTTTTTTTGTGTGTGTGTGTATATATGTGATACCGATTTTATGTTTTCTGAATTATTCCCAACTAGCCGCTTTTAACAACCAGCTGATTCATTTAAAATATTGATTGAGCTTGATTTTCATTAAATTGCTTGTGTACAATTAGTTCTAGCTTTAATGAATCGCTTGTTGCGAATAGTTTTCACAACGTAATATTTTTGAGCAACAAAATAATGACTGACATTAAAGCTGTGTTATTTTAATAGCTTTACCTCTGTTCTAATTATCCTATATTTGAAACATTCTAATAGAATCGAGTCTTGTGACATCATAATATCCTTAACTCTTTCAAGCATAATGGTTCATTTCATGAATCACTTATATCAAGGTATTTAATGTAAGGCGGCTCAGTTTTTTTAACCACAATGAAGAAAAAATATTTTTAAAGTATACTTTTAAACTTTATTATATATTTCGTGGTATTGAAATATCAACTTTTTATTATCAATAATTATCACTATTATTTATTTTTTTATTACTTTATTATTTGAAATATTAAAAAAGTATTGTAATCGTCAAAAAAAAAAAAAAAAAAAAAAAAAAAAAAAATTCGAACTCGAGATTTTGACGAATCTAAATGTTTTAGTCTTTCCCGGGATTGAAAAATTCATTTTTGGCATTATGCCTGTATGTCCCTCAGTAATAAAGTGAACACACACACACACACACACACCGTACGCGCATGCACGCATGTACACACACACACACACGCACCACACACAAGTTTTGAACTAGCTTGATTGGTATATAATCTTTATACATATTTGCAGATTCTTAACACATTTTGAGTGGAATTCTTTCAAAGAATGTCTGTTTGTCTGACTGTTCGAATATAATTTAATAACATAATTACAAAATGAATAGAACATGATAAATAATATCAATTCCTTTAATATTTAATACCAGACGATTTGGTGGAATCAAGGACATGAAGTAAAATTTAAACTATTTATCTGAATTCAAATATAACCCATGTTCCTGGTGAACCAACTGATCGCCTGGAACTGTTGCATCTTTTCAACTATGAAAATACAAAAGTTTTACTTTCTGCACTTCACGGAGAGACTTTTTTAAACACTGAGTGTTATTTCTGTTGAAGTATTGCTTAAAAGCAATTTTTCCTTCTACCCGATGTGATAAATTTGATTATGGAATATTATTCAATATTTAATCATTCAAAAAATATTTTTGTCAAAATTAAAAATAGATGCCATGGAACTTGCAACTTTCTGCACTTTCCTTTTTTGCTTTTTCCAAGTTCTTGGGTGCATAATTGGAGGTCATACGTTTCTTTTGTTTTCAAATTTAAAATCGCTCCAAAGTAATAGCGGAGCAAAGAAAGATGCCTTCAATGAAATCTGAGCCAGACACACATATATAGTTAATGCTGAGTGAATTTATTAAAGCAGAATAATAAAATAATTTATACGAGATCATTAACAAATTTCGTTAGTAAAGGTTCGCCTTGGGCATGCTATAAAACAACTCATCAATTTTTTTTAAAAATCTGAATTTGGAGATAAAAATTATGAATAGATCTGCTGCATGCCAGGCTTCAAACGTTTCGAAATGATGGCCTTAATGCACTTTTCAGCAAAATGTGCTACCCTTATGCATTCAATTACATTCTAATTAATATCCTAATTTTTATCTTAATTTAGAGCATGTTACCTTCTTTCTAAATTTTTTTTTCTTATTTCCTAATCCAATTCCCACTTTTTATTAAATTAGTTCTAACACTCGTATAACGAAATTGCCGTTTCCATGGTTGCCGCACCAGGAACGAAAGGATAAAAATCCTTAACACTTAACAATACATTTCAAAGATACCTAAGATTTCCTTGATTAAGTTAACTCATGACAAAAAAAAAACCGATCAGAAATTTATAGTAAAATTACTGAAAGAAAAAATTTATGACACTTTGCTTTTAGATTGTATTTTAAACAATGTCATTTTACTATCGCTTCTATATTCCTCCCGTATAAAATATATTGAAGTTAAAATTGCAATTGTTTCTTTTCGTCTACGCATCTGCAAAAGGATGTATTTATATATTAAGAAATTTAGAGAAGTATTAAATGAAATATATATATTTTTCAATTCTAACTAAACATATCTACATTATCTGAAAAAGATATATAGGCAGAAAAGTTCGTAGGAATATCTCTGTATGACGTATGAAGTAACCAGACATACCGAGAAGGCAGAAATAGGATCAAATTTTGGAAGATAACGGGTTGTCCGTTGGTGAACATGCCAATACAATATCTTAGAATTTCAAAGTGTGAATAAATAAAACTCTATATATACTATTGACCCCAGTCCGAAATTTTAAAAATAACTGTAAACGGAAGATATCAAGGGCACTAACATAGCGAAAGTAACTGGCGTCTGTGACATAATATAATTTTTTGGTCTTGTTCATCACAAGTGATTCAATAATTGTAAGGGGCACCTAAAACGTGGCATTAACGTGGCTCGTGCACTATATATCACTTTAAAAATCCTCATAAGAAACATTAATTTTTAGTTCCTGTTACGCACCTTAAAATTGACTTCTCTCTGTCAGTGCGTTCTCTTGGCCTTAGTCGTTACGCTAATGATTAATCATGTGTGAGAAAAGAAATGTGAGTAAAGGAATGAAAAAAAAAAAAAAAAGAAGACATAAATGGAAGTAGGCGAAAGATGTTTGTCTATAGTTCATTAAAGTTAAATTAATTTCTTAAATATGGGAAGAATCATAAAACTCATTGCTGACGTGATTTAAACAAAGGATTCTGTAAAATGCTTTGTAAATTAATACATAAAAATGACTTCTTATTATGGAATTTGGGGGTTTTAATTTATGTGTTGCAGTTCTCAATGCAGTCGTTTAGAACAATATTGCGTTGCCAAAGATTTTACGATTCTTTTTCTCTCTTAAGTTAGTTAAATAATAATAAGTTACAATCGTTAATAAAATGATTTTGATATTGTATTAAGATCCGCGGAATAACAATTCAAAATTAGGATTTTGCTCATTTATCATTAGTTAATGCTGTGTTTTAGAACTTATTTTCTATCTCCGGAATCAATCTAAAACAGTTGGAATTAAAATAGAGTTGCAAACATGAATGAGCTCGACTGCAGAAAAATATTAAAACCAAGAAAACGAACAAAGAAAATTCAGAATTTCTTAAATATTGCGGTAGATGGCAGCTCTATACCATGTTATAGGCACCTCATAACTTAAGGAAAGGACAATAATGAGCAGTTTCTGAGCCCTTCAGACGGATATTTGCTTTTATTCAAACAACCAAAAATATAATATATTACCTTAAATTTTTATGATTTTTCTATGACAAGAAACAAGTTTAAAAGCATTGTATACTTTGTTCTATTAAAAAATTTCGAGTGAAATTGTGAATGATATTGTTTGTGTCTTCAATTTTGTTGGATCAAATTAATATTATAAAAATGTAAAAAGAAAAAAAAAAAAATTATTCTAGTCAAAGATTCTAACTTCAATTAAAATTTTTTATTGGTAATTTTAACCTAAAAGTTTTTTTAATTATTATTTTTTTTTATCTTAAGACATTTAGAAAATATTTGTTTGATACAATTTTGTTAAAAAAATATTTTAAAAACGTTTTCATTAAAAAAATTTTATTTATTTTTAGAGAGAAAAAGGTGTAATAATCAGTGTAAACCAATTCACTGATCATTCAAGTGTATTAATTATATTGTAGAACTTCCGTATTCATTCAGAATTAATGAATTGGGTGATGAATTAATTACAAGGTGAAGGTCCAAAAAGATATAATAATGTATCCTTACCAAGCATATTTTGACGTTAGTTACATAAGCTATTTGCAAGTTACAGAATGTGTAGGGTAAGTGTATAAATTTATGCTAATGTTTTGTATTAACATAAAGCAATAATTTTTTTTTTTCATGCTACGTTTTGCAACGCATTTTTTCAAAAATTTTAGTTTATATCTTCTTTAATTTCCTAAATTAACTCAGATTTCACGAAAAAAAAAAAAAGCGCATTAATCAACTTTGATAACTTTCGAAAATATTGCAATACAAAATTAATTTTTAAATCATCTTGAAATTAAAAAAAAATTATCTTTTCAATAATACTACTTTTTTAACATATCAATATATTCCAACAATATATATATATATATATCATAAATTTATACAATTTTGATTATCCTAAAATAGTGATTTTTAAAACTTCGTAACTCGATCAAATATGGTCGCAAAATATAGAAGCATTTTTGTAATTTAAGGTGAAATCGCCGATAGTAAACCTAATTTCATCCGCCTAGCTCAAAGCGCTTTTGAATTATCTTCGTCACAGATAGACAGACAGAACAGTTTCCGAAAATGTGTTTTTCACACTCAGGGAAGTATGAAACGTGGAAATTCGTCAACATTTCGAATTCGATTTTTTTTTCCACAATTAAAATTCTTTATCTATACTTCGTATACGAGAATGTAATATGAAACCAAAATTTAGTTCCATAATAAAGCATAATTTTGAAAAATTTGTTTTGATTGAAAGCAAACATAATGTTTACTAGCTTTCGCCGAAGTATTGGTTCAAAGCAAAATTATACGTAGAAGCCTATTTAGCGGTAGATAAACCTTAATGCATTGTGACCCTTGATGAAACGCGAGTTTACCAAAATCATTGCAACAAATTTTGATTTATTTACTATAGAAAACGAAGAGGAAAAGTGTACAAACCTGATTCCATAACTGGTAAGGATGTTTCAGTAAAGAGTTTATGATTCTCTCAAGCCTCTCCTACAACAAGAAATTAAAAATAAAAAGAATGGGCAAAACAAAATGTTCACACTAACTCAACGTACTATTAGAAGAAAATTTTATTCTCGATATTTAAGAATAGAAATTCCATTTCTTTATACCAGTGGTTTTCAAGGAGTGAAACTCCCTCAAGACAAGTGATATTTTGAAAAGTACTATTTCTTGCTTGGAAAAATGAGGGCTGACACTGAAAAGGCATATATTGCGTGTATGCCTTTTCATACATTCCTGTTAATTTTGACGTCAGTGTGCCTTTGATCGATTGAAAAGAGCTCTGTTTAAGCAGAATCTATGATTGATAGATTCTGGAAAGTAGAAAATAGTCAATATTCCTGAAAATATTACATAAATTCATTTTACCATGAAAACCACGACGCAAACACTATCCAGAAAAAAGGTTATTAGATCAACATTAAAAAAATAGTCCTTACATTGTAAACATTAATAAAAAGCCTCCAATATCGTTATTAAACTGCGTAAACACCCTCCGCATTTTTTTTCTTGCATACTAAATATATATATTTTTTATTTTCTCTTTTTAATTCTCTTTAAATTAAAAGAGATCCTTTTTTAAATGAGATCTTTTTTTATAAACATTTCTTAAAGCTAAAATGAAAAGAAATTGATTCGTAAAAGTTAAAAAAGGTAAATAAAAATTGTTAGTTGACATACATCTATGGAAAGTTTCCTTCTCTTGTCGTCTTAGATATTAAATGAAATATGCAATAATAATAATTATTGTCCAGAAAATTTATTGAAGAGCAAGAAAAACTTATGAGTAGAAAAAGATCCCCACACCTTTTTAGTTTTATTCAAATTTTTTTACATAATAATTTTATTATGTAAACATAATAATAAAACTTAATAATTTTTATTAAGTTTTATTTCACTTTTTCAGTTTTTATTCAAATCTTTTTATATATCATGCAACATAGCATTTCTATTGGCCTAGTTCCAATTCTCGAGAATATATTCTCACTGATTATTATCAGAACAGATCGAAGATAAATTTGATTAAAATACTAATTTAAACCTCCATCAGGGATATTGGATTTCATCAGAGAAACAGTTTCTGCACATCGATTAAAATTACAATGAATATATATCGCACACAAATATTTGCATAAAAAATTATGTAAAACTATTGCTATCAAAGAGCGTCCATAGAAATAGTTCCAGAGGGCTATTTTTAAGGGCCAGAATATAAAAAGTCTTCCTCCACCCTTCCTATTCTTACTGCAATAGACATACACGAAAGGCCGGGAGGTTGATTATGAAAAAATCAATAAATATTTGCCTATGAGTCATGTCCTTTGATCCTACAAATCTCTCTCTCTCTTTTTCTAACTCGGAATCAAGATTATTTCATATTACTCGCCTTTGAAGACCAGCTGGTAAGCTGGAACATTGGTTGGACTAAATTTCCATTAAATATCTTACGAATAACTTGAAGAATATGATATTTTCAAGTATCAAATTTTCATAGACATTAAAATCGTGTTATTTTAATAATCTTGCACCTGTTCTATTCGTTATGTATATGAACATGCTTAATAAAGTTGAGTTTCATAAGGATTTCAAATATTCAAAATAGATAAATGTCTAAGGGACCCTCTCAACATTAAACGGTACGGAAATTATGATATATTCTTTTTCTGAATATATTAATTTTATGATTCTGTTTGATTAATATTTTGATTCCATTAAAAAAAGCATCGGTTAAACCTTGAAACAATATTCTAATCTTCTCAATTAATTGTAATTTACAAGTTTTATGTTATCCTGTTAAAAATTCCAAAAAATACTTTGCTTTACAATTTTTAAAAACGAAACTATCCCAGATGTTGAATTTAGAGACTATTAAATGTTAATGCGAAACGCATATTTTTTTTAAACCTTCATTTTGTTATTTAATAAGATCGAAGAATATGAATTTAATTGGATAAATCAAAGCTAATTATAACGCATACAAATTAAAAATCGTTCTTCAACGGAATAAAAGTGAAAGCGAAAATCCAATTTCGAAATTGATGTCTAAAAAAATCGTATTTATAATCAATGTTTGCATCGGTAAAAGAAACGTGATTGAATCTTTTGATGCTCGAGTTTGAATTTCTTAACATTAAAAAAAATCTTTATAATATCGTGTACTATATTACAAGTATTAAAAATAAAGAAGACATTATCAGCAAAGAAATTGATATAATTAAAAATATAATTTTTTAAGTTTGAAGATAATTAATTTATTAATTTGAAGATAATTGATTTAGAGAGCACGAGAGAAAGTTTCAAGAAAAGCATTTCTGTATTTTCCCCGTCAAATTCTTCCAAAAAAATTTATAACTTAAACTCCACAATGATAAATATTTGGAATTTATTGTAAATCTTTCTTTTATCAATGAACTCCTGCAAAATAAATTCCAGTCCTGACACTCAAAAGTTCTTGTCAGAAAAGAGAAAATAAAATCAAGATGTTCTTTTCTAATCTTTTTTTTTTAACCATCTCTTTCTGTTACAATGTATCTATATCAAAATTTAGAAGAAAACTTACTTCTGAAAAATGACTCTACCACTCCTTCTAAAAAAAGATGGAAAAAAATAATTCTGAAAGAATTCGTATTGCTTCTAATACAATAAAATAGGTAAGGAAAGAATGGCATTATCTAAAAAAAAATAAATAAATACAACACGATTTCATTTAATCTTGATCAGCACTAAAAAAAAACAAGAATAAAAAACAGCTGTTCTCTTAGACTTGAGGCCATATATAAGAAATTCCACCTCAGTAAAATTAATGGCTCTTCGAAGAAAATATTTTCTTCAATCTCTTTTATTTTCTTGAAGTTTTTTGAGGGGAGGAAATACCTAAAAAAAATCATGTTATTTTCTATAAATCTTTTAAGCCTAGTAAAATCCTTCTATCCCAAAACTTGATGCTCCTAATCTTGCCAAGTTTACCTGCTCTAACACTCAGGTATATAAGCATCCCTAAAAAGTTCTTAAACTGCTTCAAAAAGAATAAAAGTATTTCAACAGACAATTTCAAAGTATCTTTTCTAAAGCTAATTTCTTTCTTTTTTCTTTTTTTTTTTCGTAAAGAGGAAAGGGGGAGGGGGAAACAGGGATAAAACAATATTTACTCTTTAGAACTGTGTAAAGAGAGTATATTTATTTTCTATCATGTTTTTTATTGTAAAGGAGGAAAAAAATGTATTGATTAATATAATTTCCATATTTTTATAACTATTTTTGTAAACACAGAAATGGAATTTTTTTGGTAATCATAATAAAAATGGTTTGCTGAAACTCATGCTTATACAAAATGTGAAAAGAATTTTCATTTAAGTAAGAAAATCTCATATTTAATATCAAAATATTTGTTCGAAAAACTAATTTCATTTCCTTTTGTGCAAAGAAGTAAGGAAGAATATGGATTTCGAATAACATCTATTTTCTTTCCTTTAGAATTGTGTAAATAGCGTCTATTTCCCACGTCACATTATTAGGCTTAAAGGTAAAAGTTGAAGTTAATAAATTTTGCAAACAATTTTTTATTATTACTAAAAAATTTCGATTCAACGGATTAATGTTGTATTTTTTTAAAAAATAATTTTAACTATTTACGATATGCATTTTGCAACTTTTTAAAGGATTCATATCTTTATGAAATTTATTTTTATAGAACCATGCTGTTTTTTAGTTATTTTATAATATCTATTGTTTAGATTATTAAGATCGAGAAAAAATAAATATGTACAAAAATTAATAAATTGCTTTTCTAAAAGAAGAATTCTCCGTTCTTCGAAATTTGGACATTAAGATAAAACATAAAAGGCAGATTTAATTATGCGAATATTTAATATTATTGTCTAAAATAATTTATAATTTAATATTTAAAATTTTTAAAATTCAAAACTTTTTAGCAGATATCTCTTTTAATAGACAAATTTTCAGAAAATATTTAGCATTTAGCCATAGATATATTTAATAAAATGAAAATAATGCTTAAACCTTACTTCTTTTAACCCAAGGAGAAACGCGGATACATTTTGAAATTCTGCCAAGTGAAATTTTAAATGGAAATAGTTTATATTCTCCAAACTTTCCGTCGTCTCGTTGCCACTTTAATGTAAACAAATATACTCAGTGTTAATAAATGTTTACTTATCATCGAACCCAAATGGATGAGGGGGAGGGAGATCAAAGAAAGCAACATTCTGCAATCAATTCCTTAATTGACCGAAACCGGATATAAGAGGACACCATGCCTGCTCCAATTTCGAGATTCCTAGAATCAATTCTAATTTTCCAAAGAAAAAAAAGTATTCTCCCAATTCATTAGAAGCCCCTCGAATTCCCGTGGACGGGGTAAGTGATGTGCAGAACGATTTCTTTTTCCGACAAGGATAAGGATTGCTTTCATCGACATCGATAATCGATTCCGCCGCTTCGAAAATTGCCTCGCCTGCCATCTTTTCGATTATTTTCTCCGGCGAGGATTGCGATTGGATTATATCCCTCCTAATAGAAGAGAGAGTTTTTTGAAAGATTAAGCAATCATTTGGGAATGATCCGCCTGCTTTATGAAATCTCATTTTCTTGCTGCAGGAACTGAGACGGCAGTTGGAGTGGAATCGTGGTAAACAACCTACTCGAGAATATTGGCTAAGGTTTCTTTTTTGGGAAGATAATCGTGCTATATAAATTAGGTGACTTTTATGAATGGATAGAATTCTCGCTGTATTAGTTATAGAGATGATTTTTTTGCTCTAAAAAAATGACGAAAGTAACTTCTTTGTCGAATACAAAATATTGGACTTAATATTAATATCTATTAATATATTAGAAAAACATTAATATCTCGAGAATATGATTAACTTTAAATGAAATAAGATAGAACTAATTTTGGAATTAAGTGTGTTGCTATATATATCAGTGCATATAAGAAATTTTTTTTCAAAGACAGAGTAATAGATAAAATGAAGTACTTAATAAAAAAGTGAATCTGCTTCAAATTTTGGATTAATTCACTTATAAGAGAAGATAATTTTATTACCACATAATCAAACTTTTCATTTTTCTATGAAATTATACAAAATCAAGATATGTTTATATATGCATTAATCTCATGGGGAAGGGTGCATCACGAGTACGAGGATGGAGACCTGCCGTATAATGTAAGTAGTTTTTTTGTTTTCCAGGTAAGTGTAGCAATGCTGCGAGAGTTGGGGGGGGGGGTCCATGATTACCAATCTAGTGTTGGGTCTTGGTAGTGAATACAATTATTTGTCATAGTTCTTGGGGCGCAACACTGATCTCCCCTTACTGTTGCCACTATTCTAGTCCTTTCGATCACTTTATCTTATACATTACTATTCAAATTCAATAAAATAATATTGTATTTTCCACAGTGTTTATATTTTAAAAGGTATGGAAGGAAATATTTCATAATAACTTAGAAATTTTAAATAATAATAAATCATGATTCATAAAAAGATAAATCATTTAGGAGTTTGTTGACTCAAAGATTAAATAGCAAGTTACTTAATAGTTTAGATGTTAGCTGAAGTTTATCGGAGTGTATGAATGATAGAAAAATGGAGGTACATTTTCATAAGTGGCCACAGAATACACCTTTCCCAGATTTGCAAGAAATTTAAAATTAAAATGATGTATAAAACAGAATAACAGACGTCATCAGTTTCAAATAAAACATATGCTTTTATGGATTGTTTTGAGAAAATGTTTGAATTTTCAGTTTAAAAAGTCAACAGTTGACAATTATTGTCACCCCCCTCATTTTTATATTTTAGTTTGTACAATTTATTTCTTCTTAGAAAGAGAGTAATACATCATTGAAATCTGAGTGAATTTAGCCTTTTTACTGAATCTATCGTGTCATCCTTGGTGATTAAACCCTAGAATGCAGTTAAAACATAATTCCGAAAATCGAATTGAAATAAAAATTTGACACAGACCTCCACATGTAGTCACAAAATCCCATAATAAATTTAATTATATATATTTAAATTGATACGTTTTTGAGTTCTCCCATTACCTTATGCGATAGTACAGACCGACAGACGGTCAGTTAATTAGTTAGTTTAGTTTAGTTATATTAACGTCCCGTTTGAAGCAACACTAGGGCTATTTTGGGACGGACCTCGTCATTTTGAACCATGGTCAGATGACGAGGATAACACCTGAGCTGGCACCCCCCTCTCCACACCACACCAGCGGGAGGACGTTTGGTCATGACGGATTTAACGTGCAACAGACCCCCTTACACGACGGTTCTTCGGTGGAATTGGGTCTCGAACCCGAAACCCTCCGTTTCCGAAGCCGATACCTAACAACCAGGCCACCGCGGCCCCCCGACAGACGGTCAAAAGCTTTGTTGTATTTTGTTTACAATTTGATAAAAGCCTAAATTACTCATTTGAATCTTTGACCCGAATTTTATCTATCTAGCTCTCTAAATTTTGCAATGATCGCGTTAAAGTGTATTTGGATAGCCGGACAGACAGACTTTCTCAGAATGGGTTTTGCTCAAAATTTGATAGAAATGCTGCAAATTTTGCGTAAATACCCTGCACCAAATTTTATCTGTCTATCTGAAAGCGTTTTTTTGAGTTATCTTTATTACAGTGAGACAGACAGACGGACATTTTCCAAAAATGTGTTTTTCTAATTCCGGAAGGTTTAAAACGTGGAGATTCGTCAAAATCTCGTGTTGGATTTTTTTTTTTTTTTTGACGACTTCAATACCTTTTCAATACTTCGTGTGCGAGAAAGTAAAAGTCGTTTCTGACATTTTTTCACCTTCAGATTTCTTCCATATTCGGTTTTCCTCATTTATAATATTCCTCTTATCTTATCTTAGGGCCATGTCTTTAGAGAGATATTAGATTTTCAATAAATGTGGAGTCTGAATTTCAAAATATTTGACAGTATTTCTGAAAATTCTAATTTAATTACTGAGCTAAAAATTCCTTAAATGTAAATAAGTATAATGCATTATTTTTAATGAAATCTTGTATGTTGAATTTTAAATATATTTTGAAAGGTTTAAACTATACATGAGAATAAAATTCTTGATTTAAATAATCGATTACGAACTAGATAATATGGCTTAAAATGACCTAATTAAAAAAATTAAAAAATTTATATAAACTCTTGAATTTAGAAATGTTTTGCATTATAGGATAGTATAAATTACCAAGATATTTTAATGAAAAATATCTTATTTTTTTCAGGATTATTCAACAAATTCAACAAAGGAAATTGGCAAATAAGTTGATAAAGACGATAATCTGTTACATATTTACTTCAGAGCTGTTTCCAGAATTTTTTACAACGCAATTACGTACACAAGCTCCAACAGGAAACAGCCATGGATAACATAACAACTACCTTCTCGAATTAAAACGCTGACTAACTAAATGAAAAATCCAAATCGATGCGCATGAATTTCAGTATTGCCGAATGGCATGACAGCAGTTTGAAGACTATCAAGTCAGTAAAAGAATATATCTTTTTTTTCCCGTTGATAAAAACATTCTAATTCATTTCCTCTCCCCCCCGGGTGTGAGAAATCAAAGTACCTCAAGGCTATTCTTGATAAGAGTCTGACATACAAAGACCATATCGAAAATACCAAGAAATAACTCAGTAAAGTTAAAGCTCACATAAAGCTATAAACATCTGCCATATAAATCGATGACTACGCCCATGCATTGATATTCTTTTCCGGTTTGGGGAGTAGTTCGAAAGAAAAATAAAAAATAGAATCATTCCAAAACATCATAACCCGACAAATTATTCAAGTGCTTTGGTTCATCAGAGCCCTATATATCCTCAAAGGTATTAAAAAACTACTCCTCATTTGGAGATTCTGTGAAGAAATCGCAATTATTTATCCATATATGATCTACGAAGTAACTGTAATCTCTCTGCACCTCATGCAAACCTATGTCGATGGTGTGCCTGCGATACAGGTAGTCACGAAATAGTCACAGGTAGTCACGTCATTGAATCAATCCCTCCTATACACATTTTCTCCCATGCATACTAATCAGCAACGTGAAAAGGAAATTGGCAAATAAGTTGATAAAGACGATGAACTGGCCATACATACTAAATTAATTCATCTATTTTAGTACAGGTATTGGATTTTTTAAATTAGTATGTTATATTCTATGTTAATTAAACCAGCAGGCGTCTTATCTCCAAAAGTTTTAGCATACTCTCTAATAAATTTGCCATGTCCTGCATGGTATTGCCATACAAAAGTTACGAAATATTAAATTTTGGCGAAAGTTTAGCAATCTTACTGAATCTATCGCGTGATCCTTGGCGAGTGTTTTGGGAATTTATCCCTGGCATGTGCTAAAAGTATCGAAAAATCAATTTTGTGCTTTAGATGCATTTTTACCAAAATATTAAAACAAAAATTGGACATTGGAATACATTTGCAATCATAAAATCCCATACTTAATTTGATATATTTAAGGCATTGCATTTTTGAATTATTGCATTTACATGTTTCCGAAAGTGCAAACCGACTGAGTATTTTTTGACGATTACTATTCTTTCATTATACTATATGCGAGAAATTAAAAACCAATGGTAACTAGTATGGCACTATGGTAACAAAACTGACATATTTCAGATATTTTTCAGAAATGTTTTTCTTGAACTCAAGGAGGTCTAAAACATGAAGTTCGCCAAAATATCCAGGTCGTATTTTTTGACGATTACTATTCTTTCATTATACTATATGCGTGAAATTAAAAACCAATGGCAACAAAACTGACATATTACATCATTGATTAAGAGTATTGGTCTTAAGACACAAAAGAACATGTTCCAAATAAATTTTATATTGCTCTGTCACTAACCCTTTTTTCAACTAGAAATGAAAAAGGCACGGGAGTTTATGAGCTTCGAAAAACACCTCCCCCTACCTTCTATTGACGACGCCATTTCTTCCTTCTTTTTTTAAAGCTATGCAACATAGAAATTTTAGACAAACATGGTTGGGAAGCAATCAACATTTAGGTGATTTTGACAGAATTATCTATCACAAACGCAGTCAGAACAAAAGTTTCATTTTACAAAGGACGGATTTTCTTTCATTATTAATCATTGAAAGGAACTGTATCGATGTTCAAAACTGCAATTTCGAAATGCATTAAAAAGCCCCCCCCCCTTTTTTTTTTAAAGAATAAGCATACCTCAAGCGCAGACATTTTATTTCAAGCAGAAACATTTTCCCCAAGCTGCGGGACGTTTTGTTTATCGTCTGCGGAATAAACGATGCGCGCATTTTCCATGAAAAAGACAGATGCTCGTAAAAGCCGAAAGTGTCGTCTGTCAACAGCGTTCTAAAAGGGTGGAAATGGAGTGACAGGACAGGAAATGAGTTAGGAAGGGTGTGGTCGTCGTGTAGTGGGTATCATTATGGTGATCCTCACGTGATCAAAAAAAGGAAAGAAACGATCTTCATCCGAGAGCAGATAGAGAACTATCCGCGTCCGCAGAGAGATTTCAACTCAACGCCGAGTCTATGGGGAACAAAGTGGTGACATTCACCGAAGAGCAACTTGAAGACTATCAGGTAAGAAAAGGAGTATTATGCTTTTAATCAGTGATAAATAATGTTTAATCAGTCATAATTTATTTTATCATACGCAAAAGGGTCAAAACGAAGGCATTCCTATTACCATAAAATGTATTTGAGATTTGGATGAATTTCCGCTTTTCTGGCCTTTTTGAGTCCGAAAAGACCATTTTTGAAATTATGTCTATCATTGTATAACACGATGATTCAAAAACTCAACTTGATTCAAACATGAAATTAAGTATGGACTTTTACGTCAAATTTGCAGATCCTTATCCAGTTTTGAAGGAAATCCATTTGAGTAAGACTATTTGTTCGCCCATACATGTCTACATCTGATAACTTGTTGCATGGAATTATATAGACATATTAATCATTAGAATTATAGAGCTGTAAGAGAAATTTCTGTTCAATCCTTCAAAGGGCAACCATTTGTTTGTTCACACATTTGCAAGTGTACAAAAAATGGCTACTCAAAACCCCTCAAAGTCACATATTTAAAATTAATACTAAAATCCGTATCAAAGCGTCATATTGTGTTAGTAGTTTGGAAGTCGAAAGGGAAACAATTCGAACTTGCTGGAATTTCCTGTATGTGTGAATTCCATCATTCAAAAACGCAGCGAGACAGAGGGGTGATCTTGGGTCTTGACTCCCCAATGCCAGATTTCTATCAAATTTTGGATGAAATCTGTGGAAATGTCTTTATCCGTTTCTCACTGCACTTGATAACACGACTCAAAATCGTAAAAGCTGGAGGTCTGTCATGTGGTTTCTTCCCACAAGATTTGTAGATGTGTATCGCATTTATATACTAAATGCCCTAAATAGTTAATTATCTAATTCAGTATATGTAAATCTCACTAAAAGTCTAGCTAAGAGTAGTCTCCTTAAACCTTACTCACATTCTAATAAATGTGCTATCCTAGGCGACAGTATAGGATAACACATTGAATTAAGTATTGACATTGGCGTACAATACTTAAGAAGTATTCATTTTAGCTTGAATTTAGCATACTGAATCTATCATATGATTCCTTGGTTCCTTGGCGAAGTATTTGGCGATTAATCCCTGAGATGCAGTTAATAGTATACGAAATTTCTGTTTCGGATGCATTTTCCCAACCGACTGTAACAAAAGTTTGACATAAGACAACGCTTATAGTCACAAAATCACATATTAAATTTGATATTTTAAAATAATTGTGGCTTTGAGTACCACATATTATTAAAGGAATCAACCGTCAGACGGTCAATCCCTTGTTCGATTCAGCCCTAAATTTACTATGTACACTATGTACACTATAGATATGTACACTATAGATGTTGAATCTGTGTACTGAATTTATCCATCTAACTCCCTTCCTTTTATAGTTAGCATATGAATCTGCGTACCGAATTTCATCCACCTATCTCCCTTCCTTTTATAGTTAGCATATGAATCTGCGTACCGAATTTCATCCATCTATCTCCCTTCCTTTTATAGTTAGCACGTTAACATATATTCGAACAGCCGGACAGACAGACTTCCTATGATAGATTTTATTCGAAATTTTTTAGAAATCTACAAATTTGGTGTGAAGACCTTATACTAAATTTCAGTCGTCTAGATGGAAGTATTTTTGAGTTATTTTTTATCACAGACAGACAGACGGAAATTTTCCAAAAATGTGTTTTTCAAACTCAGGGTGGTCTAAAACGTTAAGATTCGCCAAAATCTCGAGTTCGAAATTTTTGGCGATTACAATACTTTCTCTATATTACGTCTATGAGAAATTAATAAACAAAAAATCCATCAATGAAATTCGGTGTATAATCTTGATGCCAAAACTGTAAATGTGTATTAAATTTTGTTCCCACTGTGCCAAAGGCTGGAAGTCCAAAATATGCATCCAGTTTTCTTCACTATGATTTGAACCTTAACATAAAATGCGCCATATTCGATTCTTTTTGATTTTATTTGAATTTTCTTGGATAATGGTTCAATAGATTTCTTTTTCTAAAATGAACGTGTCTTTTAAGAGTTCTAAATTGAAATTATTTATTTATATCTTATAAATGTGACTGAATTTCGTTGAAATTCCTCCTTCAATGCAAGCGTGCTTGAGGGCTTGTTGGCATAAACCTTTGACTTCAAATAATCCCATAAAAAGAAATACAATGGTGTTAAATCACACGATCTTGGGAACCAATTCCCAAATTTTCGAACTTTGGCCGCGAGACTCATTATTTTTGAAATGCTGTTCAACAATGAAAACACGTTGTTCGATCGCGTAACGCTCCATTTTTACTAATTATGAACTATCAGCTGTCAAATGGTTTTTTTTTAATAGGGTTGCCAACATTTTACTGCACGAATGGTGGAAAAATCAAATCCTTTATATTTCCTAAGAAGGACGCCACGAATTTAGAAAATGGCATTTGTATTCTTCTACTACTAGTCCAACATTATGATTGCTTACAACATAAATCGTTTCAAAAATATGTGATTTTTAGAAATCATCATTAGAAATCACACAAATATATCGTTGTTTCAAGAATTTTCATTTCTTGCCTAACATTCCAGTACTCCTTTGAAACATCTTATTTGTTTAATTTCTTAAGTTTCTCTTTCCATCTTTTTTTCTTCTTGAAATTGCAACTTTTTACCAAAGAAGATGAACAATATAATATGTGATTAACAATTATTCTTTTTGAAATCAAGATGATTGGATGATGTATTATTAGACAAATAATTTCCAAATAACAATTTTTCTGTTTTGAATCAATTTGTATTTCTGGAATAAATGTTTTGATTTAAAATATTCACTCTAAACATAAAAATGAGCATGTCTCTGTAAGTTTTATAGATAGAAATGTGAAGCTTTGTTCGTACATAGATAAATGCAACAGAAAAATTTTACCCTTTGACACTTAAATTACAAGAGATGCCTAAAAATGTAATTTTTAAAAAAATACTTTTTATTATCAATTTCTTTAAAAGTGAAAGAAAACACAACTGTTTTCATGATATAAGCTTAACTGTGTTCTATGTATTTAAATGTGTTTAAAGTTAGTTAATCTTCGAATTGCATACCTTATTTAATGAAATTTTGTGATTGGAAGTATATATCATTGTGCAATATTTAG
>JAPMOR010028403.1:127221-164561 GCA_026543865.1 Argiope aurantia
AAAAAAACCATGAACCTATAAAACAATGAAACTATATGCCTATGAATAAAAAAACTATGAACCTATAAAACTATGAAACTATATGCCTATGAATAAGAAAACTATGAAACTATATGCCTATGAATAAGAAAACTATGAACCTATAAAACTATGAAACTATATGCCTATTTATAACGATTTAGAAATTGTCTACAGGTTTACGGTTAGAATGCTCACACTCTGTATGCATTGTACACTGGTGTGCAAAACTTAAGCAACAGTTATGTGTTTTGCCATAAATTCACGAGAAATCATCTGAGAGACATGAAATTCAGAAATGAGATACAGCATTTTGTTCTGAAAGAATGACGAAAGCATAGTTGCGCAGAAATGAATACAATGCATACAGTATGGGATCAAACAAAAAAAAGGCTTTATTGAACTCATAGTATCGTTACACATGATTGTCTGTCCAAGAGGCAGAACAGCAAGCAGATGTTCCTTAGTATGGGATATGCCCTCCCCTTACTGCAATGGTTGCTTCGCACCGTCTCCCCATACTCAGCACCAGATTGTCCAACAGTTCTTGAGGTAAGAGTGCCCATTCCTCAATCAGCATCTGTTTAAGTTGTCGGGTGTTCCCAGGAGGATGTAATCGTGCCGCAAGGCGTCTTCCCAAAGCATCCCACACATGTTCTATCGGATTTAAATCATGGGAGCACGCCGGCCAATCCATTCGAGTGATATCTTCACTTTCCAGGAGCTCCTCAACAGCATGAGTCCTGTGTGGCCGTGCATTGTCATCCATAAAACCGAAGTCTGATCCAATGGCACCTCGGAACAGACGCACATGGGGAAGGATCACCTCCTGAAAATAGCGATCTCCAGTTACAGAACCTCTGTCGAAAACGTGGAGCTCAGTCCGCCCGTTCATCATAATGCCTCCCCAGACGACAACTCCAGGACCACTGAAACGGTCTCTTTCCGTGATGTTACTGGGATGAAACCGTGTCCCGACCTCTCTCCAAATCAACTGGCGTTGGGAATCGCTTGTGGCACTAAAACGACTCTCATCTGTAAAGAGGACACGACTCCATTGATGAGATGTCCAGTTTTTGTGCTCCCTGCACCACTCTAAACGGTGCCGCCGATGGGAAACTGTCAAAGGGATGCAGCTTTCAGGACGGCGGGCGAATAGGCCACCTTTGTGAAGGCGTCTGGACACAGTAAAACGCGACACTTGTCGCCCCGTTGCTGCCCACAGTTGCTCAGCAATGGCGCTTGCTGACTGGTTTCGGGTTCTTTTCGCCTGCAGGACGATATGTCGGTCATCCACTGCAGTTGTTTTCCTGGGACGGCCACCACCAACCTTTCTCACAGCTGTACCTGTGGTTTGGAAGGCTTTCCAAGCGCGCGTAACGACACTTTTGTTGATTCCGAACTCTTCAGCTACACTGGTCACACTACGCGCCTCCTCCAGCTTTCCGATCATTCTTCCACGTGTGAAATCGTCCAGGTGATTTCTGCTAGCCTTATTTCACGAATTAACTCACGTGCACTTGCAGCGAATGTCTTTAATTGCGTCTCCGTCCTTCCTTTTATTGTAGTGTTGAGCTGCGCGCGCCTTCCGCAGGTGTTTTGCGTACGCTCACGTCGCCTGTGACGTTTTGTTCCTGATATTTGCATACGCATGACCTTTCTCTTGAATTACGTGTTCATTGTACTGATCGCAAGAACTCCTTTTCTGCAATTTCATGGCTATCTGCTTAAAATTTGCATCGTTGCTTAAGTTTTGCAGACCAGTGTACAATGCAATTATATTGTCTCTTTTCTCTGTTTAAAACAACGTTTAAAGTGACGGCAGAAGAGGATATCCAATGAAATCAGTTTCTACGGATATTTCTTCTACTCAACTATCAGAGGTTTGCAACATTCATAGCTTTAAATTCCTTAGAAACTGCATGCAATCTTCTTAAACTTATGAATAATAGGATTAACATACTTGAAATATTCAATTATATTCTTTTTCTCTCATCGGTTAGAATTTTGCCAGAATTTTTGAAAGTTTTCATTACATTTAATTGCATTGACATTTTTTTCAGTTAAGTTTTATAATCTTTCCTGTATTCTATATATTTTAATGCTTTTAAAGTTAGATGTCTTCAACTTCAAAATACATAATTAATTGGAATATTCTTTCGTTTTATGATTATGTTTTTCTGAGAAATGTAAATATTTTTATGTGTTAATTTTATGATTCATTTTTTTTATTTTGCGTAATGTCTTTTATTTTTGCGCATTTACTGTATCATTTCAGCTGTTCTTTTGACAATTATCTCAGTGAAAATAATCCACGAAAGTGATTCTCACAAAACTCATTAGCTAAAATATGTCAGTTCGGGAGCACGTTTTAGAAGTCTCTTGAGTAATTTCTAATCTAGATAAAAGAGTTCGAGCTAGCAAATGGTAAAATAAAAAATAAAAAAATAAAAAAACATTTTACATTCTTACAGCTATTGAAATAAAAAATTTTTTAACTTAAGCCTGAGTCAGATATTCATTAGTTTATTGCGGAAAGATTTAATGTGTCAATGTCCAGTTTACTGTGGTGAGATGAAAAAAAAAATGTTTTAGATTCTTTAATTAAGAAATCATCGGGCAGTACATACAACTAATTTTAATTTCGATATTATCGCAGACTTACTGATTTTAAAATTTTTTTTAATTCTTAAATATAAGATGCACTTGGCTTTTATTTGTAAGAAAGATGCTACGAGTTTTCTGTTTAATCCAGTGGTATTTCAGTACACTTTCTATTTTCATGTATTCTTCCATATTATTTTATTTAACAGGACTGTACATTTTTTACAAGGAAAGAAATTCTGAGGTAAGATAAAAATGCTTTTTTTAAATTTTCAATTAAAAAGCTAAATGAAAGTGGGATTTTCGAATTTTAATCTTAGTTTTAGTTTGAATTCATATGTCATAATAGCATGAAATGTTGAAGACAAAAGGCGACAATAACCGAATACAGCAAAACAAAAACAAACAATAAAATAGATTACATTTCTACTTATAATAATGATGAATTCGTGTGCATGTGCCTGTGTGTTGGTGCTTTATATCGAGATCGAATGACCTATAGTTGCCGACGTGGCATAAATATACTTAGAAAGGAGAGACTTTGGGAGTAATTTTTTTGAAATTTTAATTAATTAAAAATTAAATGAAATGTTGGTCTTTGTTGTTGATAGTTTCGAAAATATTGCATTACAAAAATTATTTTTGCATTATCTTAAAATTTAAAAAAAATAATTTTCACTGATAGCTATTATTTTAATTTGCAATTTTTTTTTCAATTTTTAATCCATTTCCCAAAAAATATTTCAATTTTTATATCAATATATTTCTCACAAAATAAAAAAAAACCTGCACGAGCACACGTATGAAAAAAATTTAGTTTTTATCGACGTAATTGTCGTCATGCTGACAGAATCTGAAATTAAAATATTAAGCTAAATCTCATTTCAAACTAACACAAAAAAGTTTTCCAGAAAAGAATACAAAAATGCATAATCAATAAATAAAGAACAGTGACGTTAGCAAAGAGATGACTTCCAGAGAAGTGCTTGAGAAAAAGACGAATTTTTGGTTAAATTTAAGATTAATGTCTCGCCGCTTAAGTTGAATTATTTTGGGGCAATTTCTTACCAAACGTTATCCTATCAATTTTCTATTGCAATCCTGAAAGCCGTTTCTTACCATTTCTTGTAGTCCTTCAAAATGGCGGATTTTTGGAGATTGACACAATTTTTTTGTGCTTAGCGAGAAACTGGACAATTATCTTAAGTCTTAAAGAAAAATTTAATTTGTTTAAATAGAATTTCAATTCCATATACTATTGTTTCAAAAGATGCGATTAAACTTTAGCAAATGTTTTTCAGATCAACTTGGTTTTAACGGCAACCAAAAAGCACCAAAAAAAATTTCGCTACTTTATAAAAATATGCTCAAAAGACATAGTACACGGAAATATCAAATCGCATGCTATATAATTTGACGATTGAAATCACCAAATTGGCAAAATTTTTTGCTGTTCGCCGTGATTTCTTGGCACTTTTTGGTTGCCGTTACAACCAATAAGTTCCGTTTTTCACAAGTATATCAAATATAAATCTATTTTCACCAGCTGTGTTGTTGATTGATGTAATTAACACTGAAATTCAAAACAATTCTTTAAAAAAATGGTTCTATGGTTTTTAATTAAACCATAGAACCATTATTTTTTTAAGAATTATTTTGGATTTTAATGTAAATTATATCAATCAACTTGGTTCTATAGTTTTTAATTAAACCATAGAAACTACAAAATCAACTATATTTTTATGAAATCTCACTGACACAGATTAAGGAATCTATTTACTCAGATATTCCAGGATACAAAGATATATCCAAGATATATCTTTTACCTAATAATATTCTTTAAATAATAATATTCTTAATATTCTTATTCCTAAATTCTTAATATTCTTATTCTTATACTATTATTCCTAATAATAATCTAAAAAATAAGATGAAATGCTTGCATTTTCGCTCAATAAAACAACAATAATATCTTTCGCCAAGTAAACATTCCGAACCAGTGATGAAATTCTCAAAAATTTACAATCTGATAAAGCGGATTTTCCCGAACCTCAACTTTCTGCATGAGTTATGACGTTAGCCCATCGTTACAGTTGCGAGTAAGAACGTCGAGATGGAAGATTTTTTATTCATGCATCCGCGTGAGGGAGAAAATTCTGAATAAAATATTTTTCCGTTATAAGAAGCGTTGTGGGAGCTATTTATTTATATTTAGGGAAAACCCTATTTCGGCCAGCACAAAGGAGGAAGACTTATGAAACACGTTGGAAGCTTCTGGACCGAATGAATAGGAACACGCAGCCATGAATGCATTAGCCGGAATTCTGAGTTTTTAGATCGCCTGCGTTTTTTTCTCAGCCATTCTAACGCGTTTTTTAGCGAGAAAAATGTGAAAGGTTTCTTAAGCCTATTTAAGGCGCTGAAATGATAAAACGATTTGGGGGGAAGTTTTGTACTGCAAAAGAAATTTCTGATAAATTTAGGTTGACAGGAAAGTTTAAAATGTCTAGTTTATAATTTAACAATATAAAGAACATTATTTATTTGTTTTTTCTTTTAAATTTTTAATTTGCAGCTTTTGCTTTTAAATTTTATGCATATTTATGAAGTAAAGTAGAATTTTGAAATTTTCGTTAACAATTAGAGTGTTTTTAAAATGATTATTTAATAAAATTTCTAATTAAAAAATTTGTGAAAACATAAGAAAACATTTTAAATATTATTGGCATATTCTGGATTTCTATGTTTATTGGGAAACCTAAGTTTTTAGAACAGAAAAGAAATACAGTAAACCTAAAAATATGAATGCACTATATCGCACACTATAATTTAGAACAGATTAGAGTGATTTATCTATTTATTACATTGACCAGCTATTATTATCAACATCTATGGTTATTATTTATAATAAGAATTTTGGAAGGAACAAATTTACAATTTCAGAACCTTAATTTAGTGTTTATTATTATAATTTTTTAGTATTCTATTTTTACATCATTTATACAAAATTATTAATTTATGTTTGGTCGGTGAGATTAATTGGTTATCATAAATAATAACTACAGATATTGATAATAAATAATAACTGGCCAATGTGATAAATCATCTTAACATTTTAACCTATATTATTGATTGGGGTTTTTATTAATTATTTTTAATGCTATAAGTCAATTTTAAAGATCGTTTTATGATTAAGTTATTTTAATCGTTATATATTAACTTAAAGATAAAAGAAGAATAAAGGGATTTTCTTTAATTATACCTACTTTTTCTTCATTGTTCAGAAATCATATTGGTTGCAGCTTATTTTAATTTTAATTATATGATTATCCTTAGGAAAATAGAAAAGTTTTTCTCATTCCTTTAGGCTGATCATTTTTGATGCTATAAATTATTATTAAAGATGGTTTTTCCGATAAAGTTATTTTTGTTTGTTTGAATTTTATTGAAATAAGCAGATAGTCAAATAAAAATTGAAAGAAAGAAAAACGTTCTGAAAAAAAAAGTTGTTACATCAAATCATTAAATTACGTTTTATTATAATTCATTTTGAATTGTATTTTTATATCTATTAATTAACTATAAGTTGTGAGACCTAAAATATTATTACAATTTCGATAAACATGTTGTTTCCTTTTTTAATTTAAATTGATCGTCAACCTCTGAGAATATGCGCTTCATCTCGGGACAAGTATCCACGCTGAAAAGCAGCATTTACAGATTTGGTTTTTCATTTTGTCTTGACTTGAAGATAAGTGTGCTCTTGTGCTAGCGTATATGGCAGACTCTTTGACTTAGAGCTGCCACTCTTAGTACTTATATACTTTAGAGAGTAAGAATGCGCAACACCGAAATGGTTTTTTTTTTGTTGAAATTTTTGTCTCAATTTTAATTAAAAATTAAATAAAACTTTGGTGTTTTTCCTTGATATTTTCCAAAATTATTACAGACAAAAAAAGATTTTTAAAGCATCTTAAAATTTAAAAATTATCTTTTCAATGATACAAAATTTTTGCCATATAATTTTTTAATATTTTTAGTTAATTTATATATTTAGAATATTTTAAGTGTATTTTACAAAAGATATCTCATTGCTAAAGCGGAAACTGAAACTATTTGCATTGTTGTTACGATTATTTAATTGTTTTTTTTTTGTTGTTAATTGTTGTGATCAAGATATGAAAGCCCGGCTTATTTCCCATGCTGAGTAGATTCAGTTTAAGATATAATTTTCAATAATTTTTACAATATTTTGTTGCACTTAAAATTAAGATTCAAGTTCAGAATTAGGCAATAGTTGTAAAATTTTAGAGTGCTTCCTATTTAAAATATTGCTCCCTTTTCCTGTGATATAACTAGATATATATAGATGTAGACAGAAAATTAGGGGAAAACAAAGCACAATGAACAGAACTGCGTAAAACTTTTGAAATAATGCAAGTTGTACATCCAGCAAAATTTGAAATTTAGAAATATTTTGTTGAAGAAACGACTGAAATTTTCAGCAACCATTAATCCCGGCAAATCAAATGGTTTCAAAAGGGTACTAGCTAGACAATATTACCGATATAATATAAATTCGTATGAAGTTTTTATTTATCAAATAGAACTGTTTCTCTATCATTTGGATTCAAGTACTTCAGAAGCTTGATAATACATCTATATAATTACGTCCGTTACTCCCAGACTTCGAAATGTTGCAGTGTTAAAATATTATCTCTTATGACAGCCACAGATTAAAAAAAAACATTTATAGACTTAATCATTTTCTTTATTTTATATGTATTTTAGAAAAAAATAAAAGAACATTTGGTTTACTCCATATGATTGATTTACTCTTAAATTTGAATTCTTTTCTAAGACATCTTTATCAGAAGATGCGACATCATTAGCTATGAAGATTTGGATAGCCGGTGAAATTCCTGATAAATGACTGCGCAATGATATATATATATATACAGGGTGTTGCCGAATACGACCGACAAACTCAGAGGGGTGATAGTAGGCATCAAGAGGATAAAGAATCACCATACAACATGGGCTCCCAAACGACGTTTAGGGGGTGAAAATCGCAAAAATATAGGGGGTCGGTAAACTATTGGAAACTGTAAAAAATTAATAAAAAAAAAATAAAAATAGTGTTCCAAATATGATATTTTTTTATGTGAAAGTTCATTCTTAAAGGCTATTTTTCATGTAAGTAACATGTCGATTTGATGAACCAGGGGGTAGTAAATTATTGCAAACGAAAAAGTAGTTTAGAACCCATATCCTCAAAAATATTTAAACTTTAAGAAAAATAAAAGCTTGAAAATATGAAGAAGTTTATACTCTTTAATTTGATATAGGTCTGTAGTGTGAAAATTGAGGAGGTTTTAAAATATTCAAGAAAAACTACAATGTTTGTCGGTAAACATCGCTGCAACATCGGCACGGATGTTTACCGAAGGTATTGCAAAATTCTACCGAAAAATTCTGAGGAGTAATAATAGGCAAAAAGGCGATAAGAACTTCCTAAGAAATAAATCTAAAGGCGCAAACGAAGGTGAAAATTTATTTGGTGGAATACAGATACAGTATAAATTTACAGCACAGACATTTTAATATAAGAAAGACTGTAGTGTGAGAGGAGACGATGGGAAACTTTTATAAAAATTACTCAATGTTGCTTCCGCGAAGGTCATTACACAACCGACACCGACGTTTAAAAGACCGCCAGACGTGCTCAAACATACCAAGTGTTCTTGCGATTTCTCTCCGATCCGTGCTACGAGATCTTCCAGTGTATCCATAGGTGTCTGATAAACAAGAGATTTCATGTGGCCCAGTAGAAGAAATCCAAGGGATTGAGGTCCGGGGAAAGTGGTGACAAATCAACAGGTCTGAGATAAAAGCTGAGAATAAAATTCTTGCAGGAAAGAGTGCATCTTCCTGTATGACACCCAGCTCCAGCGTGCCGAATACCCAATTCAACTGCAACTGATCGCATGCTTGTCGTTGGGGTGTCGGCAAAACGTGGTAAAACTCGGTTTTCTGATTCAGGTGTGCGCACACTGCCTTCTTACCCTGCATTTGGCGTCGTTATTTTGAAGGATCCTGTCTTCAGGAACCGTCGATCCATATTTGCAAAGGTGCTGTGGTGTGGACAACGCCTACTTGGATATTGCTCTTGGTATATTCTTTGTGCCAGGCGACCATCACCATCCGCACGGCCATAAATTAAATGCATATTCGCATGTTCGTCATTCGGGAAATTTGACATGTTGTTTACGAATCAAACTTATCGACTATCAATTCTGCACTGCTATTTAATGAATACAAGCCGCTTTTATACTCATCGAACCATCAATTCTGCAATGCTAGCTGCTTTTATATTCCTTGAACGCTTGGAAAATTTACATACGAGAAAGTTTCTTCTTCTCGATTACCTTGTTCCAAATCCTCGCATTCATGGGGCCATTCTCTTCGCCAGGCTAATTTTCTCTTCTAATGTCTGTTTTTGCGAGTTTCACAAAATTAATTCTACTGCGACCTTATGTTTTATGATAATTCTTCAAATCCTTAATGCCTACTATAACTTCTCTAAATTTACCTTTCGAATTTGGCAACACCCTCTGTAAACAACGGTGCTGATGTTGCAGCGATGTTTTCCGGCAAACATTTTAGTTTTTCTTGAATATCTTAAAACCTCCTCAGTTTTCACACTACAGACTTATATCAAATTAAAGAGTATAAAATACTTCATATTTTCAAACTTTTATTTTTCTTAAAGTTTTAATATATTCGCAGATAAGGGTTCTAAACTACTTTTTCGTTTTCAATAAGTTACGACCCCCTGGTTCATCAAATCGGCATGTTACTTACATGAAAAACAGCCTTTAAGAATGTGCTTTCACTTAAAAAAAATTTATATTTGAAACACTATTTGTTATTTTTTTTATTAATTTTTTACAGTTTTCAACAATTCACCGACTCCCTATTATATTTTTGCGATTTTCACCCCCTAAACGTCGTTTGGTACCCCATGTTGTATGGTAAACATATATATATATATATATACTTTAGAAAATTTAAAGCCTAGTGATCTAAATCCGTCATCTGAAAGCCTGATGAGATTCCTGAATCAATATTGCAAGCACACATGCACGCTGCCATATCTGACTGAATAGTTTTTGAGTCATTTTTGTTTCTCACAATAATGAGCAGCGCCATTTTCTACCCCTCTCCCCTAGTTTATGCACTATGGAATTCCAGGATTATCGCTCACAAATTATGTCATCTTTATTTTTTTTTAAATATATATATTTTATTTATTGAAAAAGCTACCTTTTAGTTCTCTTATCAAAACTCCTTTGCGATCTGCTATTTTGCAGAGTTGTTGAAAGGTTTCCGTCGAAACTTGAATCATTATAAGTTTGTAAATTTGCTGTCTCATACGAAGTTTGATTACAGGAGTTGAATGCAGGAAACTTATTATTGCCCTAAATTGCGTTCAAATATATTTTTTAGATGTCAGACAGTTGCCTCTGTCCAAGATAGTTATTTTAATCCTCAAACCATAACATTCTTTCCCGTCCTGTTACTTAACATGTGTTCCAACGGTCATAATGACCGAGATTCCACCCGGGACAGCATAGCATAAGTTGTGTTTTTAGCTGATCTGCTAATAACTTTCACGAGTTACCCCTGCCCTTACTCAGCATTAGGAAAATCTGAAATATCCGAATGATAGAAAGAAAATTAAAATTAAAACGGACACTTGGGTTAACCCATTATAACCCACATTAATACTTACTTCATGTCTCAACTATTCTCAGAAAGGTACACTCCGTCATCGGTGTGGAAGTATTACGTCTCATACCATTTGAATATTTACCAGGGAAGCGAGATTCAACCAAGATATCGGAAGTTTTTCATTTCAATATATGAGGCAGTCTGCTCTATTAATAATTAAGTTAATTGAAATTTATCAAACCTAAAAGATAACCGCACAAAATTCGATATCACAAACCCATGAATTAATAGGTCGCAATTTTGGTCAACATTGATTCCTAATTCAATAAAAAATTAATTTCAAAGATCTATAAGAATCATCATGCAATGAAAAAGCATTCATACTCTTAAACAACAAGCATTTTTGTTTAAGCAGGACGCACTTTCAGGCCTATTAGATCATTTTAACCAAGGAAACTGTCCTAGCAATCTGTTAAAAACATTTTTTAGTTTATAAAAAAAGTAATCGTAATTCGAATTTCCTATCTGCTTCCAAATATCTCATCTCTACTCTGGAAAAAGAAAAAAAAATCGATTTAAATTTTTTACGATACATCTAAAGACGATAAACAACAATATATTTTGCATAGCTAAACAAATAAAATAAATCTGCATGGTATTGTGAACTTTAGACTCAAATGTATTCCCAACAGGCATTTTTTCAATCAATAAACAAGGGGGGGGGGATGTTGTGGAAAGCTTTTCTCCGAAACGTAGCATTTCCCTGAAACATCCTAGAAAAGAACTACAATGCTTGGAGCTCTAGTCCATACAAATAAGAGCAGGTATAAATATTGAGTCTCACTTGTTTGGGTATATCCAATATACGAGCCCCGAGATCCCGCCCATCTGCTCTACTAAGATGGATGATGTCGTTCCAGGGTGCACAAGAGGTACCGGGAACTGGATCCTCACAAGATCCCCAAGGAGATGACAGGTGACGAGGCTCACACGGTCACAGTGCCTCTGGAGAAAGTGGAGAAGATGCCGGAGCTCAGGGTAAGAGGTGTATCTTCTCAAATATTTGAATGCGAATTTTCTATGAAAGAGGAGTTCGGTATTTCGATATTTTTTAATGCCACTTTTCGGTAGTTTAACTTAAATTCTAAACAAAGATTTGGAATCTTTTACTTCACGCATCCTCGAATTCTTCTTTATTCAGAGCTGAATTGAAAAAGAATTAATTAAATTTTCTTAATATGAGCCCTCCTAATCCTCGAATTATTTTTAATTGCTATTTAAGAATCGCGGTTTTTCTATACCTGACTCAATGAATGTATAGCAATAGAAATACATTAATGTATAGCAATGAATGTATAGCAATAGAAATACATTAATTTATACAGTGTATAATACAATCAGCATACTTTCAATTGGTCTTATTTGCTTTCTGGTAAAATAAAAGGAAAATGACTCAAACATGTAAAGTTTAGATTTCATCTTTTTAACATTTCACTTTGGATTAATGCGAAACATTTTTTGTGGACAGACTCAGTTATTTTTAACCGAGGTCATATAATGATCCCAATACCACAAATGAACTTGGAACTTTCTGGCTCTGAGACCTTACCACCAGCAAATCATGTCATGGTAATGACTAGGAATGAATTGGATGGTTGATTTCAATGCCACAAGAGTCAGAAAGGCTATACTGCGTCATACATACGGTCAATAAGAAGAAAAAAAAACTACAACGATTCTTCAGTAATATAAAAGATGCTTAAAAGTCTATGATAAAGCTGTAATATAATACGATGATGTGCCAGACAATAAATAATATGAAGTTTTAGATAAAACTAGCCGTCTTTGGCGACCTATTTGTTCGCCTAGATTATTGAGTTTTTAGGCTATTGATTATTAATATGAGATGCATTTCACCTTATAATTTGATACGACTAAAACACATGAATTCAATTAAAGTAGTTTACTACAAACAAGCGGTTTTTTTATAGAGTGCATATATTACGAAATAAAAGCGGAAGTGAAAATCCTAAACACTGACTTAATAATTGGCAAAAGCATGAGCATGAATTTTTCATGGAGAATTTGAATTCTACCAAAAATTTAAAAACATTATTTCAGATAGTGTATCAAATTGATTTTAAAATGTTATTGAAGTTAAAGGAAAAATTGTACGAAAATGAAATTTATATCATTAAAAAGGTAATTCTTTTTAGTCTTAGGATAATAAAAAATTATTTTATTTAAGTTAATTATTTTAGAAGATATGAATATCAATTTCGTCAGCAAGTTATAACAGTTAAAGAGGTGGGCCAAAATTGAAACATTTTGCAGCGATTTTTCTCCTAATAAAATAATAATAATTTTTTATAGCAACTTTAAAAGTCGTTTGTTAACATTTCTGGTATACAACTAGGATTGCAAACTTTTAGAGAGTGTTTGGACGATTGGCACGATTTTGAAGTGCTTGGCAAGAAACGGTACAATAATCTTAAGTCTTAGTATTATTACTTATCTGGCAACGATTAAGCCTATTTTTGCACTTGATTGAGCTTTTTATTGGAAGCCTATTTCTTAATTTCTATTATATCTTCTTTTCTCTGATTGAATGCCCTTTTTTGTGAATTATTTCCATAACATTTCTAATGATATTTTGCAGCTCCATTAATTAATAATTAATTAGATAAATGAATTAATTAATTAGATAAATGAAGCGTTTGATTTAGTGCAACTGTAAAAATGTTCAATGAATGAAGCAGTCTGAAATTGGAATGATGTTTTGTTTATATTTAACTGTTGCCATTCGGAAATTAGTAATAATCGCGATTTCTGTGCCATGTACGTTAGCGTTTTATATATGCATGATGGTAAAAACCAATTGCTTTTAAAAATTTAAGCAGGTTTTTGTGAAGATTTCCCCCCAACAACATTCTTATATCCTATAATGAGGTGTAAAAAAAAAAAAAAAAAAAAAAACATAAACGATGAAGATTAAAATCACGACATTCAGTAAAAATATGACGATTCATTAAGATCACTTGGCATTTAGAGCAGAAAGGAGCTCGATCGCAGAATAAAAGATATTTGTGAGTTAAGCGAGTATGGAAAATACAGAGTCTAGTCAATTTGACACCGAGCTCACGCAATGGATGACAAGGCGAGGATGTAATTGTAGGTTTTTATGCAATGTAATTTATAATTTATCTGTTCATTTCATAGCTGTTGCCATAGTGAATAAAGATATCTCACATAAAAGTTTTTCGCATCGGAGAATGGTATTTACAGCTTCATAAACAATGTCGCTGCTTTTGCAGCGTGGTCCGCCAGTTCATTTTCATCTATTCCAACATGACCCGGAAACCAGTAGGATAATATTTCATAATCTCCGTTTTGAACAGTCATTAAAAGACACAAGATTTCCAAGCCAACGGGACGAATTGGTAATAATTAAAGTTGGAAGTGAGAGAGGGAGAAACAAAGAAGAGATTGTGTTCGGCATGTTTGGTTTAAAAAAAAATGCACAGCTGAATATGAATGATTTTCTTGAAAAATGATTGAACATTTTTTTCCCCATAAAATGATGACATTTTTATTTTATAGAATAATTAATTGCATCGCTTTGTGTTACAAGAAAAAGAGAGAAAGATTAGAATTCTTAATATATATACAATATTCATCATCTATTTAAATACTGAAAATCAATAATCAATTTTACATTAAAGTCTCTCCAAATTTCCCTTAAAGGTGGCTAAAAAGACATTCATCATATTTATTCGTTTCGCAATTTTTCAGAGATTTCTTATTGACATATTTTACAATACTAGCTACCTTTCACAACCAGCTTATCTATCCGATGATTGATTTTTAAAACTATCAAGTCATATCCATTATTTATAATTAAATAATAAACGATTATCCTTCTGGCGACAGTTAAGCTTATTTTAGTACTTACTAAACTTTCTGTCAGATGTGTATTTCTTTTTCGTCTTATTTTCTCCAACTTCGTAGAATCCCACCTCTGTCAAATGCATTTCTAATAGTATTTTGCAGCTCCATTAATTAACAAAACGTTGAATCCAAAACAATTGTAAAACATCCAATGAAGCAATTTGAAACTCTCATATAATGATTTATTTACGTTTCACTGTTGCCATTCAGTAACAAGTAATAAGGGCGATTGGCATATTTCGGAACTGATTATTCTTTTCTCTGCCCTTTCTGTAGGAAAATCCTTTCCGTCGGCGTATCTGCAAAGTGTTCTCCCATGACGGCAGTGGCAACATGACATTCGACGATTTTCTCGACATGCTCTCCTGTTTCAGTGAACAAGCGCCCAGGGACGTCAAGGTCGTTTACGCTTTCAGGATCTACGGTAAGACATCTAGAGTGCGTGATATATAACCTTAAGAATACCTTTTGTCAAAATCCAAATATTTCTCTTTTAACAAAGGACAGTTTTGACGTATAATGGAAAAATTGTTTTCGTCCATTTGATAATTCAAAGAAAAGATCTGTTGTTAACCGTTTAATTTTTTATTAAGTTACTATATAGAAAGTCTAGCTATGAGACATGCCGGAATACAATAGAACAAAAATTCAAAATCACAGTGAAATTAGCATTAGAGATTTACAATTGTTGCACACGAAGCATATTGTAATGTTTTGATCTAGACCGATCAAATAACGAAGCAGAATTTCTCAGACAATACTTTATTTTACAGCCCTATCTATACAAAAGAACAATTTTTTTTTCTAATCTTTGTTAAATAAATAGTTATTTACACCTGTAGTAGGAACCACAACAGTAGAAATCGAAGGTTTATCTTGAAACTCAGTTCTCCATCAATACGGAGAAACAACGCCATAGGGAACTAACAGGTTGTTAGTCGACACGACCACTCCAGGGGTAGTTCTCGGACTCCGAACTCACGGGCGTAGTCCAACAGTCTGCCTGCAATTCGTTTCTTTTCCCCTCCCTAAAAAAAATATCCACACTTTATTTCGGTGACAATCTCCGCCTCTTAATTTACACTGATCCACTCTTAATTTACACAATCTCCGCCTCTTAATTTACTCTTTCGGCCAATCGGGGTTCAGCAATTTACTCCCTCAGCGGCGCCAGTGGGTCGTGGGAAGGTCCTTTTAGTAATGCACCTTTCATAACTAACTATTCTGGAACACGGAGTTATCATAGTCCTTTCACAATGAGAAACATTTAGTATCCAGATGTTTGGAAACCCCTTTCTCTTTGAAGGTACTATCAGTACCTCTTGGACGAGGAATTCCACATGTGGTCTTTCACTGTAGTCGCTAATAAACAGATGCGAGACCACCCAGGGGAAAAGATTCACCGTATGGCTATCTCGAGGAGGTTAGTAATTAACAGCGACGACACAGCTGGCTGTAAATGTCTTATTAGTACTGAAACTGTTACAATATACTTAATTTCATCCATCTAGTACATAGTGGTTATTTGCTATCATGCTCCAAAGACACGATTCAGGTATTTGTTCCGGCCGCCATCTTACAAATAGTAAGTATTTTGTATAAGTGGTTAGCTTATTTTAAGGTTAATTCATCGATCCATTCGCATTATTTTCATTTTCATAATCAATAAAAACAAATACATAAAAGTTTAAAGTAAATAAAAATTAAAATTTTGAAAGATATTGTGAGATATTCGAAAATATTTTTTACGAGTAATAACCAAAGAAAAAAAAGAATAATTTAATTTCTTACTACACCCGGAGTTATCTGAAATTCTTTTAACAAAACGTATTGAATATTCGATGGAACGTTTTATTTACTATCGCAGTTCAAAACCAATATTATTCAATCATCGGAATATTCAAAAACATCCTCACGGGTAAAGGAAGTATCTTATTTCTAACTACTTCTGAAACTATTCGATATTCTTTTAAGCAAACGGCATAAAATATTCGATGGAACATTTTATTTATATTTCCATTCATAGTTGGAAACGCCTGGTTAAAAAAAAAGATTCAAAACACCACTTATTTTTTAAAACAGCAAACTAAATTCGCAACTAACCATCGACTAAGCAATCTTTCTGAATTATCCTTATTTCCATGGAGTCCCCAGGCGGCTTTTAGTCCTCCAGGATACTTTGTATACCAGGAGAAAAATTTTCCCAAATTGTTAAGCTTAATACCGGATGTGATTTTGAAGAGGAAAGTGTATTGAAGGATCAGAAATCAAATAAAATATCGGATTACAGGATCCTTCCTCTTTGGAATGAAATTGGAAAGAGGGGGAATTTTATCAATATTTGCAGGAAACCTCCTAACTTTTAGTATCTTCTTTTTCGTCCTGGGTCCAATATCCTTCGGTACACACCGGGAGGAAGGGATCCTCTTGTTTTTTTTTATTCTACCTTCGAGGTCTACGAAGCAGTCATGAATTTCATAAAAGCGGATTTCTTCCGTATCTATGGATATATCTATATGGATTCCTTCTAGGTATCTTGTTACTTCGCTACACAAATAAAACTGTACGCCTTCTGCCTTTCTCCCTCTCTATATATGGGATGGCCAGAATGGAATTTGAAATCAGAATAATATTTCTGGAGCAATATCGCCAAGGAATGAAAAAAAAAAAAAACTTCTTTGAGGGAGGAACTCTTGAGCAGTTGCTTGGTATTTCGCTCAGTAATAACGCTTATGGTAAATGGGTTGAATATGTATTCAGATTTTGTGTATTTGCAGGAATCTCAGATTTCAAAAAATGGGTTTTGTTTCTTGAAGCTTTCCATTTCGATTTTTGAATAACTTTAAATGCTATTAAATCATTTCAAATGTTCTTGTTTAACTTTAGTATGTTTTATATCAAAACTATGTGTTATCCATAGTCATTGGCAAGTCAAGTAGATAATATGGAAAAAAAAAACTCTCAATGTATTATTATGTTTAATTAACCAGTTAATTGTTTCGATATCTTAGGAAAATGCGTATCTAAATTGTGTCCCACAAATTTAGCAGTGACGAGTATACTCTTCGAACACAGCATATGTATAATATGAAATTATGTTGTAATGGAATGGCTTTTATTTTCTTATTTCAATAATCAAATTTATTTATTTGCTTAAACTAACATACATTTTTGCCTATGAACGAAAAGAAACATAAAAAATTATTTTATTATTTTAATTTGTAGTTGGAGAATGGCACTGGACAAAGCATGGTACAATGCATAATAATCTTTTATTTATTTCTTTGATTTCGGCATGGCCTCAAAATATTTTAAACATCTTGAAATTTGCGAATAAGTTTGAGTTTTTACTAAAATTGTAATTCAAACTGCAAATTGCCACTACTTATTACTCCTGACGAATCAACTCGTTACAACGCAAAATGTGTACTTTTCCCATGACGAGTAAATTCGTCAAAAGCAGTTAACTAAACAGTTAGGTTAAACAGCTTTGAACACAATTCTTATGCATATAAATATACTTAATACACTTGAAAAGATTAATTTTAAATATCAATTATTTTATGAATAAAACTTTATCTTTATTATTATTATTATTATTATTATTAATATTATTCAGCTGTTTTTAAAGTTGAGAAACAATAATTAACCAAACTAAAAATACGTTGATGTAACTTTGTTGAAATCCTTTTCAAATTTTACGCTTAGCGCATTTTGTAACTCAATGTGTACCGCGCCATTGGAATGTTTTGAAAATGGTTTTGTAAATTTTACTGAATGGCGGCCATGTGTTAAAACTATTTGTTGTGCAAATAAAATAGCATAAGAAAAAGAAATCCTTCCAAAATAATAAAAAATTCCTAAGTTCCTTTAAGCCGTTATTTTTGTGTTATAATTTATACATTCTTCTTAATATAAATATGGAGTCCATAAAATTGCATTGATCGATCTATGTGATTTCTGATAGTAATATGTTCGAATATTTTTTGAAAATATATTCAAAATATTTTAAGTTTTTTTTATACAAAAAAACAACAAATTTTTCGGATTGTTTTATGACATACATATGGACTGGCATACATTAGTTACGAAATATTAACCTTTAGATTGAATTTGTATTTTTGCCGAATCTATTATTATTATTATTATTTTTATTTTTGCTGATTAATCCCTGGCATGCAATAAATAATCCCCGAAAATCGAATTTGTGTTTTAGACGCGTTTTCCCCAAATAATTGAGACCAAAATTTGACACAGAACTACGACTGCAGTCGCAAAATTACATATCAAATTTGATATTTTTAAATATGAAATGAAAATTTTAAGATGCATCGCTTTTTATTAGTTTTGAATGTTCATTTCAATCTTTCATGTAGGTACTGTATCAATTAAATTAATTTAATAAACATTAATAGTACATCTATCAAAGTTTGAGAAATTCTGCATTAGTATAATTCCTCTTTAATAGTAAATGGATTATAAATCGAATAGTTAATGAATTATAAATCGTAAGCCATTCATAAGAATGGGGCTGTTACAGATGCTAGTATTCGGAAACAAACAATTTTGTTAATCGTAAGTTCTTTCACATTTATCTCTAGTCGTATTACAATCAAAGCATTGGCAGGTATTCTGAGAAATACAGGATTAGCAAGAAATAATTTATCCACTTCAGAGAGGTCTAAAAGGCTTTCTATTGATCCAAATGAGAGAAAAATTGAACTATAGATTATTAAGATGATGCGCTTTACATTTATTAAATAAAAAAAAATAGTACAAAGATTCACCGTTAGGTGGCTTTGTAATACACACAAAACCATTTATTATGGCTTATAATTGTTAAACAAAGTAAAATTAAAATTGCTCAATATGTCCTCCTTCCATTTCAACAATATGCTCTAATCGGATAACCATATTTCCTATAGATGACCGGAGTGAGTCTGCCGGAATATTAAGAATATGGCGCCGAATGTTGTTCTTCAGATCTGGTAGAGATGATGGCCTTTGACAGTAGATATTGTCTTTCAAATAACCCCACAACCAAAAGCCACAAAGGGTGATATCCGGCGACTGAGGAGGCCATGGTATTGGGAAAAGACGGCTGATAACTCGTACTTCTGTGAAATGCTGTATTAACAATCGCTTTGTACGACAATCAATATGAGGTGGTGCACCATCTTGCATGAAAATGATGTCTTGAAGGCATCCACGCTACAAAAGAGTTGGTATTACAAAATCCCTGAGCATATCATGGAACCGTTGTCCTGTGTCGGAACAGGTTTCGATTCAATTTGATGTTATTTCTCCAAAGAAATACGGTCCAATGATAAAGGTAGCTGTAAAACCACACCATACTGTCATTTTTTCAGGATGTAAGGATTGTTCCTGGATAACGTGTAGGTTTCCCTCTGCTCAAATTCGACAGTTGTGAGTATTAACTTGCCCATTGAGGCAAAAGTGGGCCTCATCACTCCACAGAATGTTTCGCGGCCAAGTTGTGTCAACCGCTATTCGAGCAAGGAACTGAAGTGCAAAAGTTTTAAGGACCTCCAAATCCCCGTCCTGCAACAGGTGCACAGGTTTGATTTTGTAAGGATAAAAATGCAAAATCTGAACAGTTGAATACGGCATATCCAGAACACGAGAAACAACTGGTAATTCACACTATTATGAGGCGACTGACTGCTGGCTTCAACGAGCGAGGTCACAACATTTTCGATGCTGGAAGAAGGGATTTTCTTTTCGTCCTCTACCTGCAAGAATGCCAAGTTACCCAGTTTTTTCAAAATTCTGCATCACCTTGTGTAGGGCACCGGGATACATTGGACCTCTTCGTATCTGCTTCATACGACGAAATTCCTTTAGAGCTGCAACGGAGTTTTGTTGGTTCTGGTAAAACAATTTCACCAATAGCGCCTTTTCTTGCAATGTAGGCATGACGAACAGAGATGAAATTAATATTCGTGCAGAATTCGCCTTATTTTTATCCAAAGAAAAATGGTAATAGACATGCGCTGTAACGCAATTTATGTATCACATTTTCAATATATGCAAATAAATGCTATTTGTGTTACAGCGCCACCTATTGATGAATTTTTGTACTTTTTTGATTAATGAAAGTAAAGTGCATCACCTGAATAATGTGTAGTTCAAATTTTATCTTATTTGGACCAATAGAGCGCATTTTAGAGCCCTCTGAAGTGGATAACTTATTTCTTGTTAACCCTGTATTTTCCAGATTAGTCATGCTGAATTTAGGAATAAATATGAATAATGTATTACTGTTCTAGAAATTTTTCTTGTGGTCTATTGTTTTTGACAACATTGATACAATATTAACAAGTAATATTATATCAATTTCAGAAACAAAAACCATAAAAAAGTTATCTATACTAATAATAAAGATGAATATGTGTGCGTTGGCGCTTTACATGTCAGATCGTTTGGCCTGCCGCTACCATTTGGCACATACATACCTAAAAGGGTAAAAATGTGAACCTTGGGACAATTCTTTAATTTTTTTAAAATTAATTAAGAAATTTGAATTTTTGTGTTTTTTTTTGTGATAACATCCGAAAATATTATTGCACAAAAATCAATGTTACACCGTTTCAGAATTTTAATTTTTTTTTATTAATACCAATTTACTAGGAGCAATACAAGTAATAAATGCGATTTAATAATCTTGCAAATTTAAGAATCGTTGATAAAGTTAGGATTTTTTTGTTTTTTGCTAATTTTTAACAATTGTTGCCTTGAAATTCAAACCCTTTTTATTGCTTCATAAACTGATCGTGTAATTTTTTCTTATTGTTGAAATGTATTTTGTTCACAAGAAAGGTAAATGGATTTTGTTCGAGATCTATGTAGTTTATGAGACATATAAAAATTGAAATTACAATATCACGAAATTTATAAGATTGATGATTACATTTCTAATAGTGCCATAATATCACGGAATTGGTTTCGATTTGAAAGTTTCATGTACCTAATGAGCGAAGCATATTAATGCAATTAAAATATATCTTTAATGTCTGGTAATTGCATGGTATCATGGCTATGAAATTACATCTAAATGATTTAATTAGAATTAAAGATAATTTTGCATGCTTTCTAGAAAACTACCCTTTTTCTTAAGCTTAAAATTATAGCTTGTAGAGCATCTTAAATTCTTAAAACTAAAATAATACTCCAAGCAATTTTGAATTCCATCGGCTTGTTTATTCTTTCAACTTAACAGCGTATATTACAAACATTGCCAGATTCCAAAAGGTTTACAATTGATCATCAGCTATTATACAAAAAATAAATGAAATAATATTTATAAAATATGTTTATCAAAGAAAAAACCGTTTGCTTTTACTTTTAAATAATATTTTAATTGAAATAAAAATCGTAGCAGTTATAAAATGTCTGAAATGAAATCGTCTGCTAAATGTCTATTAACAGATTTAGATTATGATATTTACCGAACAGATAACTAATTACCACGGCTGATCAGCTGGGGGCCAAAGGCGAATAGTGTCAAAATAGATAATGCTTTTTACATTGAATTTTAAGAATAGGTTCTTTTCATGTGCACAGATTACGACGGCGACAAGTTCATCGGGCCCGATGATATTAAGCAGGCGACCATCGCCCTGACGAGGAGCGAGCTGAACGCCGAAGAAGTCGGATTGGTTGTAGAGAAAGTTCTGGAGGAAGGTGACAACGACGATGATGGGAAGCTGTCCTTCATGGAGTTCCAGAGCGTCATCTCCAAGGCACCGGACTTCCTCTCGTGAGTACTGTAACTTTCAGAGTAATGGGTCTCTTAAGGGACTGAGTCCTTTACATATCAGACCTTATGAGATCTGAGCTTATGTGGGCCAGAAATATCCAGCAGTGTGCTGAAATCATTTCTGTTTCATTATTCGCACGTGAGTCCCGCTTCTAAAAGGCTCCTAGTTAAAGTACAATCTTCATTCAATTGTGGGATGTATTTCCAATCGGATAAACAGAACACAGAGATTCTAAGAAATTAAAAAAAAAGAAAAAAAAGAGAAGCTATTTCAAGTTTTGTTAAGAATTTAAAAAAGCTATTTAATATAAAGATTAAAGACCTTAGAAGCTTTAAAAGATGGTTCGAACCAAACAGTACTTTTTTTTCCCGAATACTATTAAACACAAGCCAGGGATTAATCACCAAAAAGCTCACCAAGGTTGCCACGACAGATTGATTCAGTAAAAATGCTAAATTCAAGACAAAGGTTAATATTTTTTAACTATTGCATTCCAATGTCATGCAAATCGTTCTCTGTCATGGCATGTTTATTAGAGAGCATGCAAGAAAGTTCTGAGGAGACCACTCCCAATGGTTTTTTTTTTTTTTTTAATTTTAACGAAGCAAAGTAAGTTCAAAAGTAAAAATTTTGTTTCAAGTCAATGATATGGATTACCGATTTTTCCAAAACAATATATTCTAAGGCATTACAACACTACGTGTCGCAAGAAACTTATATCAAGATACTGCATGTCTCAAAACCAGAACAAGGGGGAGGGGTCTTTCCGAAACTTTCTAATATAAGTGTTATTTCCCTCCTGCTTTGTAAAATTATGAACCTTGTGCAAGGCCGTGAATATCACAAGCGCTCAGATTTTTATTATCAGAACCAAGCACACGAGTCCTGTAATTCGTAGTAAAGAAAATCGGCATCCTTGTATTAGTTGCACGACACTGACAAATAATAGTTCGAAATACGAATTACTGGCATGCAGTTAATACGCAAGTATCAAGAAACAAAATACTACAATTGCAGTCATAACATCTCATATTAAATTTTATCTAGTTGCATTTCCATTCATATGACAATACAGACCGACAAACGGCCGATCTACCCTTTCGATTGTAAATCTGTGTAACAAATTTAATTCACTTAGTCCTCTTCGTTTTATAGTTATCGTATTAACTTATATTTGGACCTCTAAGCTTCTTTTGAATGGATTTTTTTCCCCAAAATTTGATTTGGTGTTAAAATTATAAACCAAATTTCATATGTCTAGCTCAAAGCATTTTTGAGTTATCGTGTTCCCAAAAAGAGAGAAGTTAAAAAAATGTGTTTTTTGAGCTCAGTGAGGTCTGAAATGTGAATTGACAAAATCAAGATTTCGAATTTTTTGAGGATTACAATACTTTGTGTATGAGAAAGTAAAAAGTACATGCACTAGACTTATACAATAAAAAAATATATAAAAAAGACTCAGTTCAAATCTTAAAATACTGTATCTAAGGAGGAAAGAAGCTTTTCAGTCTTTACAAATGATTGAAAAAAAAAAGTTCCATTGTTCTTTTCACCAATTAATGGAATATCGGATTATTTAAATCCTCACTATTAAGAAATGTTGTCATTGTAGTACATGCAATGGTTAAGTCAGAAAGAAACAAATATATATATATTGGAAATTATACAAATTATATTTATTCTTGGATTTGTTCAGAGTGGGACTGAAATTTTAATGCTGTCTGGTACAATGTATAAGCCACAGAAGAAAATATAACAATCTATAAGAAGTCTAAAAAGCAAAAGTATTTTCAAAGACAATAATTGATAGACCTATCAATATTTTTTTACCGCTTCATTGTGTATTTATAATTTTAAGAATTCTTCGGTGGTTATGCCAGATTTTTACTACTTAATTACAAATAATTCTATAGCAAAGTTTAATTATTCTTACAATAATGGTCAGATTTGACTATTTTACTACAATTTAGATGCAATTATATCAATGCCAACTACAAATGTAGCAAAAAGACAATTATATTTGTAAAATATTATACAACAAATAATTCAAAGGCTATATTGTCCCAGTATTGTTTATTGCATTGTAAGTAATTAGTAGAACAATTGTAAAATTCAGTTTTACAAAACTGCAGTAGAAATGATGAACCTGAAATTCACAAAATACTTGTTCTTCTCGTTTAGTATAACTGCGACTGTAAAAATTTTAAGGATCCATGCATGAAAATTCATAAATGAACTTTCCATATGTGTGCCTCATTTTGTCATTTAATATTTTTAAATTTAAAAATCTCATTTTATTTTCAAAATTATGTAAAGAAAAAAACTTACTAAAACATTTAACCATAAATATCTGTTTAATGTATAAAAATACATCATTTTTAAAATAAAATACGAGTAATTTTTCTTTTTCAGAACATTCCATATTCGAATTTGAAAATGGACTCAAGTATACTCTCATTATATGGATACGGACAAGCACATTTTTATATCTTGTAATACCTAAACACAAATTTTTAATTAATATTTTATTTTTAAATTAATATATATTTTATGCATAAAATTTATTTATTTAGTTCTTTATAAGCCTTAATAAATTTATAAATAAAGGCAGCATTTGCAGAAATTATTCTGAATAAAAAAAAGTCATGCACAAAATTTGTTAATTATTTTGCTCTGTAGTACTTTTATTACTCAGAAAAAAACTATAAAACAACAAAATTTTACAAATACTAGAATTTTATAAATCATAGCTGAATTTTTACTTGATTTTGTTTAAATGAGTACAGAATTTTCTATCTGAACGAAAATAACCTGATGTACTTGTAAAATCATTAAGAATCTCAAATAAATTTTTGTATATGGAGTTAGACATTGATACTGAAAAATATTTTAAAACTTTAAAAAATGTGCTTCTGAATAAGTATGATGTTTATATTTTTATATTAATCTTCGTGTTTTGTTAGTCATATTGAATAAAATATTCTTGACACACTAATATCTTAAAGAAAAAAAAAATATCTGCAACCAAAATTGACACATCTGCAACTAAAATTGACCAAGTTACAAAGTTTTGAATATCACCATTCCAGACCATTTGATGGGAAACTTCGAGATGGATCCACAAATCAAGGCATATCACTCCTTTGAGTCGTACACTGATTGGTCCCCAATAGTGATATTCTAAACTTTTTAATCTACATCAATTTTAGTCAGATGAAAGGAACATTTTCTTGTCTAAAATATTAGCTCATTAAGAATATTTTACTATGAGTAATAAGATGGGTTGGGTGAGGTTCTGATGAGCTGAAAAAACATTTTTCAGCAAAACAACTATTAACTCAAAAAATACAAAGTGTTCAAATAATGCTGGACAAATTATGCAATATGAGGGATAACATAAAGGCTATCTAAAGCGCCATAACCATGAATAATCTTATATTTTTGGGAAAATTACAAGATTAAAAATATAATACAAACATCCGGTACAAGAAAAATAAATATTAGTATTAACAGCATTGAAGGTACATATTTAAATAAGTAAATGCTAAATTCAATACTGCACATTGAAAGGATGTGTCTGGTCGCAATGGCATATTAGTAAAGTATCAGCTTAAGGACAGGAGAGTTTTAAGTTCAAAATCTGATTTTACTACAGGACTACTTTGCATGTGAATCTGATACATATTTGATCTATCGAGAACCAAATGGTGTTTGAAGACATGGTACTAGCTCAAGTGTCGTCCTCGTTATTTGATCATAACTCAAAATTATGAGGTCCATCTTATAAAAGCATGAGTGTTGTTTTAAAATGAAAGGTTAATATAACTAAATGACAAAGATGTGCAAACAAACTGATCATAATCTAATCTACATAATATTGACAAGAGTTAAGGAAGCATTAAGGCAACCATTATTATTTTAGAATGATATCGAATATTTTGGTCATGATAATGCCAATAAAAACATGTCTTTAAACAAGTGATAAAAGATATAAAATGTTCTATCAAAATAATATGTATAAACTTTTAAATATGTAAATACATTTTTACTAAATAAATTCTACTCTTGTTTGTTGATATTACCAACTTATTTAGTATACATATATTATTTACAGCATTGTTTTAAAATTTCTACTGTTACGCCATTATATTGGCACCCATAGCAAAATTAAGGTGAGGAGGTCAGTGATGCAAGTAATTATACAATTTATGCAAGACATATCGGCATTAATCAAATGTAATTATAGACGTGGGCATAAAAACGTATAATCAAAAAGTATGTATGCATGTAATTTTGACAAATAACAAAACAATGCATTTGCATATAATTTATTTTTTAAAAGTAAATTAATCGCAGTATGTACAATAAATTGTCTCTAAAAAATAAGATTTTCGAAAATCCAGTCCAAAACATAGCTATTGTAGATAGGGAAAAAAAGGCAATTAACAGGTAATACAATCAATTTTCATTTAGCTTCAGAATTTTAATGGATTTGAAAATAGTTCCTCTGTTATCATCATCATAGGAAAAGTCAATTCAAGAGCCTAGAAAAAAATTCAAATACAACAATCATAAAAGATTATTACTTACAAGGTAATTAAAAACATTTTTAAATACATATACAATATATATATAAAAGGGGTGCAAGTAACAATTCAGTTCTGAAGTTGATTGCTTAAAAAAACTTTATCACATCCAATTTTTCTGCCTTATTGGATATAGAGAGCTTAATTATTGCTATTTTTTGGCATAAGTGTGTATTGATTGTATAAGAGATGGATATTGATGAGAAAAATTTACACCATTGAATTCTATTCTATTTACAAATAAAAAAGAAAGTAGAAGGAAAAAAAAAAAACTGCTGTAGCTATGGAAGTGATTGATTCAAGTTTAGGTAAACAGTCCGAGAGTCATTCAGCAATAAAAAAGTCATTTGCAAAATTCCATGATAGAAATTTGATTCTTAAGGGCGATCTGCATCTAGGTGCAATAAAAAAAAATGAAGACAAAGAATTTCAAATTTTACTGGATAAAAATCCATATCAAATTTAACAAGAGCTTAAAGAACAATTAGAAATTACTAATTACTCATTAAGCAATATCACTATGCTTGTGCACAATGGGAAAGATACAGAAGAAAGGAAAACAGATTCTCCATAAACTGATGGAAGAAACTAAAAACCAAAGATTTTACATTAGCATAAATTTGCTTTTTCAATAAAAATAAAAGTTTTTTTTTTTTTGCACAAAATGATTTGTATAACAATTCTAAATGCAAACAGGTATGGGATGATCCATGTCAGTCATCAACATCACTTGAATATTAATGTCAAGAAAGTGTTTTATGTGTCTGGTTGGACTGAAAAGGAGTAATTTTCTACGTGTTTTTGTAACCCACCCAGACTGTGACAGCTGAATGTTATCAAGCCCTTTTGATCAAATTAAGTGATCTTTTGCAAGACCATCAATGGACAAAAAAAGATGTAAATTGATTCTGTTGCATGACAATGTTCATTCACACATAGCAAAGCAAACCCCAAAACCCATCTTCTCTTTAGGCTGGGAAGCTGTCCAGCATGCAGTGCATTATCCTGACTTGGATCCTCTTGATTACCACTTATTCAGATCAATGTTGTCATATATGAAAGGCCAGTCATGCATGTTGTCATATTTAACTATTTTGCTTCAAAAGCATCAAGTTTCTATCACGAAGGAGTTCATCATCAAACCGATAAATGGCAAAAGACCATAGATAGTAATGATGAATATTTCAATTATAAAACTTTGTTACAAAAGTCCTCCCAATAAAGCTTAATTTGTCAAAAAAATGCAGAGTTTCAACTTGTACACCTAATATAAAAAATGTTTCAAATACAAAATATGTTTCATATCAAAATTTAAATATCTATTTTTTATATCTATAAAGATTATTATGAAGAATTATAATTCATAATTATAAGTGAATTATGTAACAAAAGAAACTACAAATTAGGATTTAAACAATACTTACACAAAATAATTGTAATTCCTATAAAATTGACTAATACAATTTTGATCATCTAAATTAATATTAAGAAATACTGGTTTCCTAATGATTAAATAAATATTAATTATACAATAAACTCTTGTTTTATATTTCAAAGATCGTTTTATAGCAAACATATTAATGATATACTCATATTATAATTTCCTCGGCCAGTTCAAATTCAATAATTAAAACAGAAAAAGGAGAAAAACATTTTTGACTATAGATCCTAAATATTTTATTATTTTCGATATATTGATCTTTTAGATCTCTTTGGCAGGGAAAATATTAATGAATTCATGAATTGTTTAATTTGAAAGATTATTTATAATTACAGTGCCCTCATGAGCTTAGAATTTTTACTATTGCATTTAATTGACTTTTACATCCTTCAGTGATTATTTTTAGAGTGAAAAAACACAGGAAGAACTTTTGAATGGACTATTTTTAAAGCATCACAAATATAAAATATTCTATGATACTCTTTTATTTTTAGGTAGTTATTTTTCATTTCATTTAAGAGAAATACTTATTTATCTAAATAAAAATTGTGATGCAATGTATAAGTGATTGAAGTTCATTATCTTATCAATTAACTGTATGCTAAGACAATTAAATAATTAAATATGGGAATTCAAAAAAAAATCACCTTGATCTTTTCCTTTTCTTTTTATATTCTTCAGTTCCAACACTTCACTGGCAATACTCTCCATCCACTTAGCTTCATTTACAGATGGACTGGAGAGAACTTTTTCGAAACTTCTTCTCGCCAAACTTAAAAAAATACAATAAATCCAATTGGTCATAAAAGAGAAATAAAAAGATATATATATTAAACTTTGCACATATAGGCAACAAAGGATATATCTAGATACTTCATGTATCTCATAAAAATGATTTTCTCATCATATGAAAACGTACGATATTTTCTTTTGAATGATACCAAGTCAGTAGCAAAATTTTCTTGCTAGTTGTTGATAGAGAAAGATATAGTTTAGAAATACTTTAAAATATAAATTTATCTCAAAGTCTCACTTTCTTTAGAAAAAGAATATCCAAAAAAGAAACAAGCTAGTAGAAAATTTTGACTGATTCATTAAAATATATGTGACATAACCAAGCTATGAATAATTAATATTTTGACAATACAAAAGACAGAAATTTGTTCTATATGGAAATTTAATACATATTTTATACTACAATAATATTTTGAAAAAAATGGGCATGCTACTATCTATAGAACATTAAAAGCAGACATAATAAAGCAGACATAATATAGAATACTTGGGTATTGTCAAGAGTACTTAGATATTGCACAGAAATATCAAGTAGCACAACAAACGACATTTATCACTGGATATTCAAAGAGTGTCTATGAAATGTATATGGGTAACAAAATGTGTTTTTTCAATAAAAGATTCTACATATGCAGCATGCTTTCCAAACTTTACTATTAACTATTAAAATTTTCAAAACAATTTTTTCACTACAAATTTAATAAATATATCAATGAAAAATAACAGTAATTCCCATTTTTCACATTGAACAAGTTTTACAAGGAATGTTTTCCCAATATAGATTATAATTCTAAATTACTATATTATTTGAATTCTAAATGGCTTGATAACAAAATTAAAATACAATTTTGCAAATGTCTTTAGTATTTAAATGTATGAAAAAGATCAAAATAAGTCATTAAGAGCATAATAATTATTTATGCAAAGTTTGAAAATTCAAAATTTCTAAGACTCATCCATTTTACATGCCTAAGCTTCAAAAGCATTTAAAACAATACTAACTTTGAATTTCCAGCTTCTAAAGCAATAATTCCTTGTAAGAATCGAGCAGCTTGACTAGAAGGGGCCAAATGAACAGCTTTACCAGATACTTCTTCACCCAACTTCAGCCATTTTTCTTTTTCATCAGGGTTTGTCTAAGAAAGTCAATAAAGATTTTTAAATAAAAGCAAAAAAATTAATATTGTTAAAAATATCATGAAATTCTGCTGCATTTTTTCTTAATGCACATTTTTCCCACAAACTTAACATTTAATCAAAAATCTATTTAATAACAAAACTCAATATTATTAAAATTCATTTTCTGTTTTTTTTATTTAGTCATCATACTTTTGAATGTATTAAACAGGATACAGGAAGAGCATACATTCAGAATTACATTTCAATAAATATAAAAGCTATATATCTTAGGTAACTCACTAATAATTTTCAAAAAATGCATGGAATTAGGATGCATTAAATAATTAGCCATTTACATGAGAAATAATAGTTGTTTACATTATCTATAATATTATGATCTTTCCAATTTCTCAGCTTAAAAAATAAATAATGTTTGGTTTATGTTATTTATAATATTGAATTTTTACTTTGTATTAAAAAAAAACAAAAAAAACATCTTTATATATCTGCCTTAGAAAAATACTTATGCTTTGAAATTAATATCTACATAATGAAAGTAACTTACATGCATGGCTTTGTAAGATAGCATGGCCAGCTGAAGTAATGGATAAACAGTCCAATTTGGAAAGCTATGAAAAGAAAATCATTAAATAATCTCAGAAAGAGCTAGTGTAAGTAAAAATTATTTGTATCAATTATAGAAAAATAATCTAATGAAAATTATTATGGATATTACCATCATGATTAAATGGGCAAAATTAATAAGAAAATGTACTCTTTGAATTTTTATTCTTATATGATATATTTTTATTAATTTAAATCGAATCACAGGAAGAGAAGTTTAACTACAGTTAGACAGGGAAAGAGATCTACACGAATGATTGAGTAGCAATCAGCTTTTCATTATTTCTAGGATAGCTAAAATAGAGTTTTCTATTCTGCATAAGTCTATTGATGATCATACCAACAGATTTATTCATAACTTGATGTGTTTAAATGATAGGTAATGATGTAATTTAAATTTTTAATATGAGAAAAATTGGTAATGTTAATAAATATAAAACTAGAATAATAATATAAAGTAGGAATGATTAATTTTATAGTAAATGGAAGAAGTTGTAGTTCAAATCAGTCTGTATTTCTAAAACTTATATATATATATATATATATATATATATATATACACACACACACACACACACAAAGAGAGAGAAATTTTGTAAAAATTTCAGAAAAGTACAGAATAAGTAGATTTAAAAAAAAATATAACAATTCTCAGTATTTTAAATGTTTAAATGTTAGATTATCATTTCATAATTCAATGGCAAGGGGAAAAAATTACATTTTCTCTGCTGTGACAACAAAATGAGAGATGGTCTTCTCTGCCTCCATAGTGCTTCCAGAAGCTATCAGAAGCTGACTCAGAACCTACTCAAAACATGCAAAGATGAAACAATAGATAAAATAAGATTTTATTTCAAGTAATAATAAATGAGAGAAGTAGAAAATATTTCTTACTTACATTCCAAGCAAAGAATGATTTGGGATTTTCTTTTACAGCTAAAAAGAGAGGTTGTAGATTACCATTGTTTGAATATACTTTCACAACTGCATCTAATACTTGTAGGCAGGACTGGATTTCTGAACTGAAAGCACTGATGGAGAGAGCCTGAAAACACTGAGATTTACCATTTGGTCTTCTTATGCACCAACAGATTAAATAAATAATAATTGTGCATCATATTATATGTTTCCACCCACTATGAAAACAGCATGCAACAACTAAAAGCTTCACTGTAGAAAAGTTTTTTGATATATTTGAATTTTTTTAATCTATCCACAGTTGATTGGAATGATTTTTATATAAAAAATACATAGATTATGAATTACAAAATGCAATAAGCTATATAAACTTAATTATTAAACTATTGTTCATGAATTATTTTTTATAAATGTTAGTGGAACAAGGCATAACAATTCAAATTGCACAATTTTGCCATCATTAAAAAAAAGCATTAGAAGCAATAATTGAAATAATGATAATTTCCACAACAAAATGCATTTCAGTTATTTCATTACTAAGCTCAAATTGTTAAATAATCTAAATTTTTTAAATAGTTAGAATATTTTGAAATTCTAAATTGAATGAATTATTGAATTTTAATAAACTTCAAATGTCAGAATATTGCATCAAAAATATATAATCAATCAGAATACACTTAGATTTTTAAAAATTATAACCAATAAATCTTTTACAATAATCAATGAATCTTGTTTTATCAACCCAGAACATCTATTTAATTTTTTATTTAAAAAAATTCATCTTAAACTAATCATCCATCTTCCAGTAACACACTGATTGTTAAATTAAGATTTAATTTACCTAAGAATTTGTAGACAAATAATTAATAAACTTACTTGGTTTGTTAATGCTCCAGCAACAGTCATATTTCCACAATTAATATGGTGAAATATTTCCATCACAATAAACCAGCCTAAGAAATCAGATTTAACACCTTGCTCCTTAGCTGTTAAAGAAAAGGGAAAAACAGAGTTATAAAAGACAATGTTTTCTTTTAAATTGGAAAAGGATCTACTGTATAAGATAAACTGTCTCTTAATTAAACAAAAATTTTGGATAAAAAATTTAACAGATAATTTCAATGCCTTAAAAATCTACCATCATAATAACTTTACAACATCCTTATTTTTAACATTTTGACTGCTAAGATTATTTCAAAAAAATTTAACAATCAAATCCACTCATGGTGGCAGTTAATTAGATTTTCTTATATCTGTAATAATTTATATTTTTATATATGAGAATGGCTATTTAAAAAAAAATGGAACAAATGTGAAAATTTAGGAAAGCAACATAATTTTAATCATTACTTTTCTTCACAGATTGTACATTAATTTTATTTTTGTGCATGCTAAGTGCCTTTTCACTGATTTCAGCAATGACAAGATATGCAAATAATTTAAATGGAGGAAAAATATTTAAAAAGGAATATATTATTTTTTCAGAAGTACAAGTCATTCATATGTAGATTAATTAAAAATTATACTAAGCGACTATACCTCAGTATAATAAAATTGATTCCTGAAGTATCAATTAAAAGATTTTTAATGTATTTAAATGCTTAATGTATGTGGATTTAGATCAATTAAAAAGTGAAAGAAACAAATGAAAGTATAATTTATGTAATTAAGAAGTAGATAAAAATACAAAACTATATATAAATTTTACATATTCTGATCTTTATAAATATATATATAAATAGACAGATAACAACATACCTAATTTTCTTACAAAACTAAACATCCATCCAACATGTTTTTGATCTAAATCAGCAACATGGCATGCAGCTGCTAAGGTAGCCCAGTTTGACAATTTTTCTAAAATACAAAATAACTTACAGAATTTTCATTGAAAAATAAATTACAGTATTGATATTTACTGAAAATTAATAATATACTGTGAAAACAATTATTTATTTTTTTAAAAGGCAAAAGACACATTTGTGCAAAATTTGCATAAAAAAAGATGCACTTAATTCAATGTTTATCAATAAAAGAACAGGAGGAAAAGAATGCTCCAATCTCTCATAATATTGACAAATGTACTATAAACTATATGATGACTTTCTATATTTCCCAATAATATGAAAGCATAAGAATAAATAAAAAGATAACAAATTTATTATAAAGAAATATACAAGAATGATTATTAAAAGAAATTTAAGGGTAACTGTTTTACACAATTATACTTTAACAACTGCTTTATACCATTTATTTAACATATAATAAATAGAATCAAGTATATTTGCAATTTTTAAAAATAGCAACAATTCTCCAATGAAGATTTCATTTACTTTCATCATGGATTCACAGTTATGCAAATTTTAATAAGGACAAAAGCAGATAACACAAAAAGAAATTTTATCATTATTATTTTTAGCACAAGGATATAAATTAAAATTGAAAAATCCAATTTAATAACTTTTTACAAATGAAATATCACAGAAGTATTTACATACTTTCAAATATGCATTTATAACATAGAAATTTCAAGATTCAGTTGCTCTGTTATGTTATAAAACATTTTTAATAAAATCCCAGGAAATTCTATAACCTATTTTATAAGAAATTTTTTGGTTCTTTTTATTTATATTTGAAGTGAAATAATAGATGACAAACCAAATGATTAGAAATTTATAAATGAATTTTTTAAAAAAGTATAAAAGTACATGAAATATTAACCTGGATTAATGTGAACAGCCTTTTGAGCTGCAGATAAGGCACCTCTCCTAGATCCTTTTGCCATTTGACACAGAGCATATATCTGTGATGCCTGCTCTTTGCACCCACCATGGAAGATTCCAATTTTTGTACAAGTAGCTGCAACATCTGCATATTTGGTGTCCCACTGAAGCAGACAGCAAGCAGTTTGCATCCAAGTTTGTTGAAGTGTTGGGAAGCAATGGATAAATTTCAACAATTCATTACGAGCAGATTTCACGCCTTTCTGTTGAACAGATAATGAAGCTGTGTTATAAACATGATTATAGTTGAGTTAAATTTTGAAAAGATAGAAAGAGTTTGACATAGATTGTACACACAAATACAAAATACAATTGAATTTGCAGACAAAAATCAAATAAAAGATATTTTTAAATGTTCAATGTTCATTTCTTTATTTGATGATATTTTTAGCAAAAATTTTAATTTTAATTTTTGTCAGCTTTAAAAACAAATGAGGTGCTTATATGACATAATTTACTCATGATAAGATTATAAAGAGATATTTTCAGAAAATAGAAAGTCGAGAAAAAATTAAATGAACTACTCAGCATGGATTAGATAAATTTCAACATCAGGGCAGCAATATTTAAACATAAAAAGTTTATTTCAAGAGTTCAACAAACTCAAAACACATTTTTATTAAGCCTATAACAGAAATTCTTAATATGAATAAATCTTTCATTTTTAAGTAACAAGGCATTTTTTCAGCATTAATACATGAGGAATATACGAAATCTTCCAATAAACCAAAATTTCATGTGTACAATTTGCAATATTTCTAGATGTGCTTGCTCTGCAGTAAATTTAACAGATAATCAACATGTATCATTTCATGAAACAAGATAAAGAGGTAAAATTAGAAATGGAATTGATGTACATCAGTTCGAGTTTGTACTATAAGTACAAACAATAATATAATAATAATCAATAAAAGCCCAAACTAGTAAAAGCTCATAGTTCTAAAAATCAATGGAGGGTTTAGCTTTAGATTTAGCCATAGATATGAATCTTGTAATTTTGGACTATGACAAATGAGGAGGATAATACCGAATTAGCACCTCCTCTCCAAACTGCTACATCACTATGGCAGTAAAAAATTTGATTAAAACAGATTTAACTTGTAATAGTCCTGTATATGTAGGTGGGGATAGACTAAGCCTCAAATCCACAATTATTCTGTTTAAAAATTGAAGACCTATCAGCAAATGTGTTTATTTACTCAATGTACACATTTTCTATAGTAATATTTATTAAAGCAGAGGTAACTAACCAGGGTTATTACTTCACTTATAACTAATAATAAATTTTATATTTTCATGTATGATCTAAGAAGATATTATCAATTCTATCTATTTTAATCCTAAAATTTGCTGCATGTAACTGAAACTTTTAATTTATTAAGTAAGTTATCTATCTAGTAAGTAAAGTAATGAAAAATATCTTACTGTTAAGTAGGCTTGAGCTGCCCACAAGAAAGCTGCTGAAGCAGCATATTCTTTTCTATACTTGTAGGGTTGGAGTTCCTTTTGAGCAGCCATTATTAATTTAGATTCTTCTTTTAATATTCCTCTAGCGTGCAATGCTAATAATCCAGGAACAGATTTGGGAGAAATCTTAGCACTGAAATTAAACAGAAACTTTTGGTTATATGCTGAAACAAAAATTATTAATTGGTTACTATGGATAATTATAAATCTTCTTGGAAAGTTTGATAATTTTTATTAAACCTTTAACTTTTATTCATTATTTCATCAAGACATATCAAAGCAAATATGGTAAGGTAGCAAGTGATAAATAAATTAATATTAACATGTGTGGGTTGATTTAGATAGATATAACAGTATCATTTGATTATTTTAAATTCAAAATAAAGGTAATAAAGGTTATTTAAAAATTACTAGATAATTATATGTAATAGCAAATAGAAAAACAACAAATTGTGAGATATTTTTTTTTGTAAAAGATAAAATATTTAAATATTTTTAATTTAAAATAAGCTATGTGTGACTTTCAACATTATTCATTATGTAATAAACGAAATTCTGAATTGAAACATTCTGCATACGACAGTTTTTCTGAATAGCATTTTAAAATATAATATAAACAATACAAGCTTCAAGGTGTAACATTAATAGTGAATTAAAATTTCATATCTAAAGTTATGCAAACCCTATTAACTTTTTTCAAATTTTCTTTTTTTACATATTTATCATAAATACATAAGAATACATTATGACTGAGAATCCATATTAAAGCTCTCACTGACATTTTGAACAAAAAAGAGGCAAAATTTTTTGTTATCATTATACTATAAATATATTTTTATAAGTCTTAAAAAAGGTTATAATAATCAAATATAAGTTTTAAAACACACATTATGAGAAAGCATACAAAATTCAAAAAACTTTTAAAAAGAACAATTACCTTTCAACAAGCAACACTAAAGGATTTGGAACATCAGGTCCAGACAATTTTCCAGCAACCATAGCCATTGCAACTTTAATGTGGGACTGATCACTAGGATTTTTAGATTTTTCAAATGCTTGTCCTAACACTAAGATATATAATAAAAAATCTTAACAAAACAAATTTTGAAAGATTTAGAAATTAAACGTTAATTTTACATAGAAGTAAATAATGTAAGAATACTTCAGAAAAGCTGGAATTAAGATTATTGTATTTTAGTTTTAAGAAAAGAGAAATCACTGAAAGAAACAGAAAATGAAATCATACACTTTAGAGATTGCTCATACTGCTGATCCTTGTACATGGCTAGGGCAAAACCACAGATGATTGAAACATCTACTTTCTTCAGCAAAAGAAATTCTTTAATAGCACCTTTTATATCACCCACAACACTGCAAAAAAAACAAACAAAAAAAATGAAATAAGTTGTCTTTTAGAAAAGACAAGATACAATATAAAACCTATGCAAAGCATCTGAATTTTTTTTTTGTTGACACATTAATAATTAATCTTAAAGAAAAAAGAATTTATCAATAACAGTTA
>JAPMOR010028411.1:0-19539 GCA_026543865.1 Argiope aurantia
GAAAAACCTGGCTGCTGAATATTTACCAAAATAATAAAATCTTACTGGATGTTAAATTGTTTTCATTCTTTTTTTTCAGTGATCCAGAAAAAAATGCCAAATGTCCGGTTGTGCCTCCATTACAGAGACTTCTGCCCCGGAGATTTAATTGAAGAAAACATTGTCAGAGCAGTACAATGTTCCAAGCGGACGGTACTCGTTCTTTCCAGGTATTTGAAGAACATTTTCTAATTCATAGCAAGTTTTTAAAGAATCCACAAGAAAAAAATTTTTATAAGCACTCTTTTATTAATGTACAGATAAATAAAAAATATTTTTAATAAAAAGTCAGATGAAATTTCTTCCCCGATCACCATTTGTCTGACGAAATGTCGGAGAACCTATCAGGAAGCATCTTCTTCAAACAGTTAAACTCCTCAAAGGCACATGTTTTGAGGTTATTTTACATTTAGAGGACTTGGCAACTTAATGCCAGTTGAGTATCTAATGAACTCCAGAAAATGCGCTCCATTATTAGAAAAAAAAATTTCTTGCTTTCATGTTAACGTTCGCTGGTATATTTCAACAAGATGTTCCACCATACTATTATTCTAAGTCAGAAAAAAAATTCAAGTAAAAAAAAAAAACAGTTTTGGATTGGTTAAGTAATTCTTCAGATTAAATCCCATTGAAAATTTTTGGAACAATTGAAGAGACGTGTGAATATCATGATTTTTTAAAAAAAGATTGAGAATACCATATAAGTTTGTTTTCATGATGACAAAATTAAAAAAATTACTTTCCAGATTATTAGAATCCCTATCGAAACTTTTACAAGATGTCATTAAAGCTAGAGAAGAATATATTTTGTATTAAATTACTGTGCTATGTATGCAAGTGAACTTATATTATTTAAACTGCATATGTAAATTGTTAGTGGCACCTAATTAGTTGCCTCAACTAATCTGCACCGTACGTACAATACTTTTTCTCCCAGCAATGGGTACCTCAAATATGAAAATGTGAAGCTTCTGGCATGGTGGTTCGTTCTCGACACCGTGGGTACAAAAATGGAGTGGGAATACCCCCTCTCGATGAAAGGATGTGCTTGCCACTGGAAAGATTCTATCGTGGCCGGTGATGGTCTTTAGGAAACTTTTGTTCCCGCAAATGCTGTCACAGCGGTCCGGTCATTCAGAGTTTATCTTTCCCTCAGAGAAGGTCGGAGTAGCCAAAGTGTGATTACTATACCTTTTCCGCTGATGGCTTGCCATTGGTGTTTTTCGAATAAGCACATTTGATCTTTCGCAGCTATAATTTCGGAAAATATAATTTGTCCGGTACATTACTGAGATACAAATAATTTTCCATATTTTCTATTATTTTAGAAATATTATTTTTCATCTCTAAATACGATAATATCGATACAAATCAATAAATTCAGTAGTATTTTCACTGAATGGAGTGACATTGTAAAAATAATAAAATAACTAAAATGTGTATGACTAAATATTTATGCCATAACCAAATATATATTTGAAATTTATAAGGAATTATAATGTTTAGAGTTAAAAAACTTTTGTAGCAATCACTTATCTAATTATTTAGTGACAATTTTTTTCACATGCACAGAAGCCGCAGCATCTGTTGGTGTTCTCATCATTGATTGTGCCGCCATCTATAATGCACAAATGAAAGAATATATCAATTCCGTAAAGCAGGAAAGAAGGTTTTTAAAAAATGAACTTAAGATTTAATACTTTATGATCTCGCTGTTGGTTAAAATAATATGCAGATTCAAAATTTTGGTGTAAGAAAAATTTGTTGAATTTCATCAAAGCTTCTTTTAATCAGAAACCTCACATTCATTTTTTTTCTTTGAAGGCAGTAAGGCCCAAAACGATTCCAATATTTCATAATGTGTTTAGTGTACAAATAATTAGTGAGAAGGTTCTCCTCTCTACCATCCTGTATTTTACGAAAAATGGCACATTTTACGTTTAGCTTGATAGTATGATGAAAAGAGTGGAATATATTTTTTATATATGCACAATATTATACATTATTGTTCAATATGAGTTTATTTAACTATATTTTTATATCATTATTGCATCATTTTATACAGTATTGAGAATATTGTATAATATCATACAATATTGTATAATATATATGTGTTACTAGATTCGTTAAAAGAATTTGGTCAAATTGAGTAATTATACGATTGTACTATTGAGTAATTATACGATAGTACTATTGAGTAATTATACGAACTACGATTTTGGTGTTAAAATCCCTTACCTGGCTCACAGAAAGATTTTTTGCCTTTTGACAAATTTAGTCTGAAATTAAATACATATCTATAACTTTGTTCTAAAGATCATATACTGAAATTCGTTTGTTTAATTTGTTACATTTTTTAATTATGTTATAAAACCTATCGAATGAGAAATATTATTCCAACAACTGTCTTATTTCAGAGTGGTCTAAAACGAGACGATTTATTAAAACATCGAAGTAGAATTTTTTATTTGCTATAATTCTTTCTATTTCCTTACCGTTCTTCAAACATGAGAAAATAAGAAATAATAATTCTAAAGATTAAGCTTCTGAATTTTTACTAACAATTAAACGAAACTCTAATGATTGTTTGTTCTGTTCTAGAAATTTTCTGGAGAGCGAATGGTGCATGTTCGAGTTCAAAGCTGCGCACGTGCAGGCCCTAAAAGACCGCGTGCACAGGATCATCATCATCAAACTAGGAGATCTCCCCAAAGAAAGTGAGATGCCTCAAGACATTCAAATATACCTGAAGAGCACTACGTACCTAACATGGGGAGACAAGTACTTCTGGGACAACCTGTTGTACTGTCTGCCTACTTCCAGTTCACCCCGACCAACCACCACAATCGATATGAACGGCGATAAGACGAAGTATCCTGTCCTAGTCTGATAGATGATTCTTCAAAAAACGCAATAATCATTTCGAACAAGTTCTGTGAATAATATTCATGTCCCTGGTATCACAGCCTGTTGCACAATATTTTGTGATATTATATGATATTAATCAATATTTCCCAATATTATACAATATTCTGAATATTGATCAGTGCCATACGATATTGTATAATATTTGTGTGCTACTAGGGGTTAATATAGTACCTTTAAAATGTCTTGTGTTGACATGGCTTCATCAGTGCCTCATCCTTTTGATGTAATTTATCAATGTAATGAAAATTTTCAGCAGCAAATTATCATTATGAAATGGTTCAATGAATTGTATTATCATCTTCTTCAAAGACCGAAAAATAATTTGACTCGGAATTCATTAAAAATGTGCTTAAATGAATTGAATTTATCAGATCTTTGCACTGTTGAAGTATCGTGTCGATTTTATGTAGAATTTTGGAGCATTATACTACTACTGTAAAATGGTGTGTGGAATTATATTGTCTTCTTCAATGAGTAGAAAATACTGCAACTCAAATTGCATTAAAAATTTTCTGTAACTATGCGAATTTATCAATGTTTTGTTCTGTTGGTGCATCCTAATACTATGACTAATTTTCAAGAAGAAAAACAAGTATCACAAGATAGCTTAGTATGGTATATTTTTTCCAAACAATGAAACTATGTACGCTCTTTGTGCAAAAGAAATCAGTAGAAATCAATTTGTTGCAGAACTTTTTTGTATCCCATCGAAATTGTGGGATTTTATATGATTGGAAACTGTGATAAATAAGTTAACTATTAGTTATATGTTGAAATAGCGTATTTACTTTTTATTGTAAATTGTGTAAAATGCTCTCAGCCGAACAAATCTAAAAAAGCAAAGATTTGTCAGATTGTTGATGATTAAGGTCTCTTAAAAACTTCCATAATATCCTCAACTATTTCATTGTTATTTGAATATACAAGGTGTATGAGCACCAAAATTGTAAACTTTTCGGAGGAGTTAAGGTTCACCTAGATAATTCAGAATCGCATAGCAATGTGAGATTGGAAATGCTTATCAGGCATCATAGATGGCATTGCAAGTATGCAAGTTTTCGGAGCGTTTCCTAAGGACTCTTCAATGCTTCAGCAATCCTTATCAAAAGTTAATTATGTAACCGATTTTATATTTGTTCACGAGAATAGAATATGATCACAACCAATTACGTAGCAATGACGTCACAGCTAACGTCACCAGATTCAAAATTTAGATGCAATATGCTTAACTGCATAGAAGAAAAAAATTTTCCTTTATTTATATATATATATATATATATATATATATATATATTGTATGGTGTATTTTGAATCGATTGTGAAAGTGTCTTTAACAACATTGACACTAATATGCATTTTAGATCTAAATTTCTGGTTTTCTGACGCTACTTGTTAATAATTACGTTGCCTTCAATGTGGACAGCTGTAATGTCATTGGTCTTGATCACTGAATCCTGCTATGAAATGCTGAAGTAAAGATTCCGTCATGAAACATTGGGGTATGCAGCATTATCTGCCTTGTCTGTCAAGCATTTCTGACTCAGCATTGCTATGTGGTTATCTAAATATATCCTATCCCACTTAGAAGTTTGTAACCCTGTTGCTGTGTCACCTTATGAATGAACTTTATGTGCAGGATTTTAAAGACATGGATAAAGAATGAATAATGCTTTGTTCTTTATTATCACTACACAGGATAAAAACAAATGAAACCTATTTTTTCTTCTGGTCACGCATTCAAAGAATTGTGAAGTTCTCAGTTTGCATCTGTGTGATGAAATGTAACAATTGTCTTCGTTTTTTATCTGCTCGAACTACAAATTCTCTTTATAAGAAAAACAATGAGATTCACACACTCAAAAAAAAAAGTACTGAAAGTTTCATTTAGATCAAGCCATACAGACTAAATGGTTATATAGTTAATGTAATGTCATTGTGAGATATATGTATCAATCTATCATTCTTACGATCTGAGATACGTATTTTCTCTTTTCTCCTTTTTTTTTGCCAGGAATGAATATTGTTTATTTGAATACAAAAATAAAGCTGTTCGCATATTTGCCGAAACATTTGAAATTAATTTCTGGAACTATTTATACGTATTGATATTGTATGCAACTTCTGTAATTATACATAAAAAATTACTGATTCTAATGAATTAGTAATGGACTGAACATGTCAGAACGTTGTGTTGCTCACTTCTTAAATAGTTGTATGTGCTATTTCATGTTGTTTTCGAGATTTCATCACTTCATTATAAACTTTGTTTCTTTTATATTTTGTATATATTTCAATTATATGCTCAGATTTAGTTTGTATGGACGCTTCAAGTCTTAAACACTAAGTTTATTTCGCAATTTTGCTATGTTGGAATTTGCTGGGTGAAGATGTTGCAATATTTCATTATTTTTGAAAAATCACAGTTCTGTTATATACGCATAATTTTCAGTCAATTGAATTGGTTATTTAATAATGCAATTTTCAATAGATAAGTTTGTTATATTTGCGGGCCTGTTTTTACAAGGCCGATGGTTTAGCGGTAAAGTCTAACTTTAGGCTCGAAATCTACTTCCACAGTGTGCCATATATACATATATGGTACACTTTAAATTTGATACCGTGAGGCAAATGGTCTTTTTCACTGGTATGGAAAAGAAGCTCGGGGTGAAATATACTACTCTCGTTATCTGGCCGCGACTCAAAATTAGGAAATTCATTCCTATGCAGCTCTAGTATTGATTGACTGAATGCTCATGCCAAATTAAAATGTGGCTTTTTTATCTTATAGAAATTGTAAATACAATTATGTGAATTCAATAAAGAAATTTGAGAAAAATATTTCATTAAAGCAGCATTCATTTCATTTAAGCAGCATTTTAAGATTCTAATATCTCATTATCCAGCTAGTCTATCATTTTTATAAATCAAAGACTTAAAATATCTAGACAGAATGTAGAACTTTGTTCCTATATAGGAGTAAATTGGCATTTTGCTGGTTTATTGGAAGAAACTGACCTACTTTTGTGTTTCGCTTGAAGGGAGGCAAGATGGATTTCCAGAAGTCAACCTGAACACAACGAACAATTCCCTATTTAAGCGCACATAATTAGTTAATTTTTGAATATTTCCAGTTAAAAGCATAAACTGAGAATAGAACCTATATCCTTCTCCTCATACACATTCCTCTGACATGTCAATTCCATTAGACCATTGGTGGTGTTTTAAAGCTTTATTTTAACATATAATTCAGTTTGAACTTTAGAATTATATAAGCCTATAAATGTTAGTTCATTCACTGTATGATTATTGTGAACAAAATTATTTGCTAAACAATTTTTTTTTGTATATATCGAATGTTTTTATTTTACTTTGATATTGTAAGTTTTGTGTAAAATCCAAAATATGTTCGCTTTAAATGAATTGCACGAGATATTGTAAATAAAATGTAAATATTGAAAATCTGTTAGCATGAAGTGATGAATCTTCTATAAAAGTGTATGTGTTTCTATTATTTACTTGCCTGTTATTTTAACACACAACTGGTCAGTAGAACGCCAACACATATACTTTCATCTTTATTATTAATACAGATAGAAATGAATAATGCTCGTGTTTTAGTAGTGGAGGGAGAGAAGGAGAAAAAAGTACTAAAACCATAATTGAAGCACAATGACTGATATCACAATAAACAAAATATATAATTTAAAGAAAAAAAAAATTAAAAAAATCCCCCCCCCCAAAAAAAGAAGAAAAATTTAAGGGGTGGTCTACATATTGAAATATACATAAGTTTCACTGGATGCCTTTGGGGACTTCCCCTTCAATCATTAACACCAGCCCAATCACAGCTCAACAGCTTCGATATGGATGAAGTAAATAGTCCTGATTTTCATCAGGACTTAAAGCCGAGTTACAATCGTTTGGCAAAATACAAAAACGAATTGTAACAAAATCTTTAACATTGAATACTAAAAGTACTGTTCTAGCAACAATTTGTGAAATTTACCAAAAACTTGCCCATTACATCAGTTTTCTAAAGAGCCTAGAACAAATCATATCACCGTCTTAGTTCAGGAAAATCTTAATCTTTCGTTTGCTCTACATTTATTGAAATAGGCATTCTTCAAAAAGAATGCTAGTGCCATGACATTGTCGTTCCTGGTTTTAATTTCCTATCAAACGTATGTGTGCTGTTTGAATAGGTTCAAAAAAGAAAGTTTTAAATCTAAATAAGAAAAAAAAGCATTATTATTTTAAAACACAATGGAAACAAACAAACAGACATCGCTATTTCAAAAATAGCTCATTTTTGCAAATTGTTATAAATTCCATTGATACGCCATCTTTTCATTTACAGACTTTCCCGACGAATGTCTATTTTGAAAAAAGATAATTTCAATGATATACTGAAAACGAAAGACTAAATTTCTGCTTAAGTAGAAGGCTTATACAGAGTTTATTGTAGTCTCATTCAAAAGCTGATGGAATTGACACATTTTGGATAAATTTGACAAGTTACAACTAACATGGAGTTTGCGGTATTCAACATTAAAAAATTTGATTTTGAATTTCTTCAAAATCTCAATGTTAGGATTTAAATTAAATAGTGCCAAAACAGTGTATAGAAGTTTCCCTGTTCTTTCAGTATACACAATTATTTTACGTGTAGATAAGTCAGATTTTTTTTAAAAAATTAAAAGTTTTCCTTGTTGGCAACATATTTATTTTACCCGCTATTATTTGCAAATGGAAAGAGACCATTTTCATAGCGTTTTAAGTTCCGTATGGACTCTTCTATTACACTCTTTCCTTTGGTATATTAGAGCAAACTCACCCTCTAAAATTATTATTCTTATGTAATGAAGACGGGTGGAATTCATTCAGTTACAAAGAAGAACATTATCATGAATCCAAGCTTTTTTAATTGTTCAGGCAATATTGACATGGATGGTGGTGTAGAATGCTCCAAGAATTACATCGGACCACATTACGCCAAATCAATTGTAAATTAATTGCAAATGGTAAAAGAGGATCCACAACGATTATAATGAGAAAATGAGCCAGTCTAGACAGGCTGTTATCTTGCTAACGATATCTCAGATCTGATAATCACAGATAAAATAATGAAAGTTTCTGTATAAGTCCTTATGCACTTTGGCAGAGTGCTTAAGTAATAAAACAGATTATAGCAAAGCACTGCGAAAATAAAAGTATTATTAGAAGTAAAAGATAAAAGCTTGGAATACTGAAAGAAAATATAAGCCATAACTCCAATTGGTCCGCGGGGGGGGGGGGGAATATAATAAATCCATATAAATATAAGATAATAAAAATTGCACAACTCAACTCATTAATCTTTGCTACAATCCAGAATAAAATAATATAAATAAAACTCGAGGTTGACTATCCAAAAAATAATCTTTTATTCATATAAAAGTTTTAATTATGTACCGATACATCAGTCAATATAATCATAAAAAAGCATTAATGGTTTGTTTGAAAGGTAATTGGGATCTGTACATTCGATAATGATGTACATAAAAGGAGCGAGGATATTTTTAACTCACTCCAAAGTTACAAATTTCTTTAGACAATTTTATATTATATACTTTTCTCAAAGGGAAGACTGAGAGCAGCACTGGATCAAGCCTTTTAGCAACTACCATATGTAAAATAGAGAGCAAGCGCATTTGATACCAAACGGATCAAGTAAAATGCTTCAAACTTGCAGTTATTTGAATGTTAAAAAATACGATGGGCAAAATGCGCCTTATATTTGAGAATTCCAGTATAAAAAACAGGCCAAAATTAGACAATTGAAAAGAATAATTGTGAAATTTTTAAGAAATGTTTTTATTAAGAACATTTCGTTGTAGCATGTATAAGCACAATAATTTTTGATAATACGTATAAGTAACGTTTGTACCTGTAAGTAAATAGAAATGCTTCTGATTTTAATGACATAAATATCATGATATTACTTACATAGTCTCTCACTTTTTCACTTTTTACTTTCTCGTATACGTAATATAGAAAAAGTACAGTAATCGTCGAAAAATTCGAACTCGAGATATTGACGAATCGCTAAGTGTTTGACCTCCTCGAGTTCGAAAAACATATTTTTGGAAAATGTCCGTCTCGCTGTCTGTGACAAAAATAACTCAAACACTCTTTGAGCTAGAAGGTTGAAATTTGACGTATGATCTTTATATTAAATTTGTAGATTTTATCAAATTTTGATTAAATTCTGTTCAGATGAAGTCCTTCTGAGCGATTGTTCGAATAAATAATACGATACCTACAATACGATGAGAGCTATATATATATATAAAATTCGATATACAGATTCAACATGCATGGTGCAGACGCCTGTCGTATTTTGAACCGAACCTAACTGCGAGTTAACTGCCTGTACTTACAGAAACATGAAAACGCGATCATTCAAAAACGCAATGATTAAAATATTAAGTTTGTTAGAGAATTTTGTGACTACATGTGCAACTTTGTGTCAAATGTTTATTCTAATTGGTTCAAAAAAACATGCCTAAAACACAAAATTGATTTTCGGATACTAGTAACTCCATGCAAAATAACAATCGCCAAATAAATCGCTGAGACGATAGAATCAGTAAAAATGTTAAATCCATGCCAAAAGTTAATATTTGGTCACTTTGTGCGCCAATACCACATAAGACGTTCTCCGGCATGGCAAGTTTATGAAAGAGTATCCGAGAAAATTTTAAGCAGATCACTTCCGTTGGTTTGAATAATAGAAATGCATTTTTCATAAAACTCGCACGAACATATACATTCTTCTTGTATACATAATCCCTCATATACATTCTATTCTTCTTCATACATATATTATTCTTCATATACATAATTGTCCCTTATTTTTCTCAAATCAATTAAAAATTTCTATCTTCTTTATTCGTAAGTCAGTACTTGTTATCGTCGATTATAAATGGATGTAAATATGGATGAAGTTATAGTTATTTAGGCTTTATTTTGTGCAACTGCTCCCAACGGGTTACAGCATTCGAATGTGCAAGATCCTAATTGTTATAGGTAGCGCTGTTGGATGACATGACGTAACAGTACGTATCATAAGAGTTTTTTAAAAAAATCAATTCCCTATATTTCTATATGAAATGGTTAAACATATTCCTTTAAATATGAAAATTTATGTTTTGTTGTACAAATATTCAACAAAATCATCATTTCATGCGTAGACAATTATTTTATTTACTGCCCATCCATAAATTTTCAAATTAAGTAGGCTCACAAAAGAATAATAATAGCAATAATACGCATATCACTCGACTTGAGATGAACTCTCAATACTTGAAAGCGTTTTTGAAATGGAATTTGTTGTCACCAAACACTGCCTTAATCAAAAATTTCTAATTTTTTCCCCTGAGTATTGTGTGATGATTTACATCGACAAGTCTGGTCTATCTACTATTTTGTTATGAAACAGTACCGTAAAACTTTGCAGTTAAAATTTAAACAATGTTTTTTATCGTCTTTAGACAATTTCAAACATAAGGGAGTGGTCTGTCCGAAATTTTATCGCATTCTCTTTAATGAATGTTATCTCTCTTCTGTAGTAAAAATTGTCGGCCTTAGGTAAGGCCGCAAATATTTTGCATGGCATTGGCGAAAAAATGTTAAAATATAGATATTTAATGTAAATGAAAAAATTTTTAAGAAATCTATTGTGTAATTTTAAAGGTTTTTTTTTTTTTTTTTTTTTTTTTACTGAAGGATTAATAAGTGATTTGCGATTAATATACAAATACCAGAAAATCGAATTTGTATTTTGGGTGGCTTTTTTTTCAATCAATTATATATAAAATTTGACACGAACTATAATTGTAAACTAAAGGTGACATATCAAATTTCATTTATTTAAGTAATTACATTCTTGAGTTATAGCGTTTATATGCGTCTGAAATTATCAACCGACAGATGTTTGAATTTAATTGATTAAATTTAATTTTGTTTAAATTATATTCATATAACTTCGTGTCTATGACACTGCCTAGTTATCAGACATTAAAACCATGTTATGTTAGTTTTTATACATATGTTCTGTTCATTTTATACATTAGCTTTTTAATTAGAGATCAGTTCTATGACGTCATCGAGCTATTAACAAAACTTAAACGTTCACTTCATCTATTCTTTAAATCTCATAGTATTGCCACTTCACTTTTTTATTCTCTGGTTAACTACATAGATATTGAATAGAAACCTTGTTCTTTAGTTTTCAAAAATGGAAGAAAATTACAGGATTAAGTGTTTAATGACACAATGAAAACAAATAAATGAATTTCAGGGCAACAGTGTTATCTCTTGTTGGTAATCTGAAAAAAAAAATACTTAAATAAAATTACAAAAATTCAGAAAATATTCGCACAACTATTAAATTAGTACCATTAAAAAGATGATTTTTTTTTAAATTTTGAGACAATGAAAAATTTATTTTTGAGCAATCATATTTTCAAAAAATCATCCCGTAAAAATGTCACAATTCACAATTTTTAATTAATTAAAATTCTGTAAAAGATGTGAAAATTTTTGGTAGCTATGGGTCAAACGGTCTGGCCAGCAGAGCGAGAACAAACACCCAAACAGACACAGGCATGTATCTTTATTAATATCAAAAATACATGGTCAGTTGGTCACAGAAGGCGGTAGTTTAATATAAAATTTGAATATTTTAAGACTATTATGTCCATCTCATTTAGATAGACGCAAACGCTGAAAAATAACTAGATTTCATACTTTTATACATTGAAAAAAAAAACAGTTTCAAAGAATGAAGGTGAGTATATGTATAATATTTTTTAATGTCTATAAAAAAATTTCAATAAAAGTAATAATATAATTTTTTTTATCTACAATATACATGTATATTGCCAATAGTAAATATATTTTCTGTACAAATGTGGGAAAATAAACGTTGTAAATACGGTAAATATCAATATTGATATAACCTTCAAATTAAATAAATAATAGAAAATAAATGTAAAGGCACAGCTAAAAGCGCCAATAAATTTAGTTCCCGTTACTGTTTGGTTGTCAGTAGCTCGCCTACAAGAGGTCTCGAACTAATTTTGTATTTGTGGCCTCATATTATCCGAATCCGCCAATGAATTTGATACTAAATAGAAGCAAAATCGGACTTCGAATTCTGACTTCTCGTTAGTGAGCTTGAATTTATTGACCAAAGACTTGACTGAACATGACAGACAAAAAGGGACCAAAACATCACTATTACAAAATCTTAATATTTCTTAAAAATATATGAATGATATTTTTCCATAAAATAAATTTCTCGTATTTCTTTATTGAATTTACATCATTTGTATTTATAAGTGTATTCCTATAAGATAACATGGCTACCATTCTGATTTGGTATGCTCTCAGTAAAGTAGTTAAATGCATTTGAATAATATTTGGCAAACATTAATTATTTTAAAAGCTCCGTAATTTTACAAATAATGAAAATTAACAGTTCATTTGCAATTTACTAGATATAAAACTATAAATGGATTAAGTTAGTTTGGTTTAAATATATTAATGCTTTTTAGAAGGTAACACTAGAGCTATTTAGGAAAAAATTTCATAATTTTCATCTGTAGTCAGAAGACGAGGACAATACCTGAGTTGGCACATTCATCTGTAAATTTCATCCCCACATAAATGGGAAGGCTGTTTGAACGATATATTTAACGTAGAGAAGATAAGTATACACGAAGGATCTTGGAAGCCTATTTAGAACCCGAAGCCCTTTGACTTCGAAGCCGGGGCCATACCATTAGGTCATAAAAAATAAAGATAAGAACTTTAGCTAGTAAATAATACATTTCCAAAACTGACTGAAAATTACGCACATGTAATAGATTTTAATTGATTTTCCAGAAATAATAACACATAGCAAAATCTTCCCAATGATAAATTTTAACATAGCAAAATAAACTTAAGACTGATGTCTTGAAGCATTCAGACAAACTAAATCAGAATATATAATTAAAATAAATACTGGATTTAAAAAACAAATTCTCTGCTACGTATAGAAACCTGATTATCTCAAAAGCGAAATGAAATAATGCATACAATTTTTACACAACACAGGAATGCAGTGCTCGAAATGTTTAATTAAATCATTATTTCTCCAGAGTTCAGTATTTTTTTTATGTAATTACAAAACATGCACAGAAAATCATCACGCATAAATAGTTTTGAAAATTTACTTCAGATTTCTTCAACAAATATTCGAACAGCTTTATTCTTGTATTCAAATAAATAAAATTCTAAATTATTTTTTTCAAAAGAAAAAAAAAAACGTATCTTGGATCGCAAGAAAGATACATTTGGCTCCTCTATCTCCCAAACATTTACTATAGCCTCACATTAACTGTTTATGTAATTAATTCAGTATGTTTTAATGGATTTACATGGAAGATCCAGCATGTTCTTTTTTAGTTTTGAAATCCAGATAAATAAAACTTTTTGCCGTAAAATATATTTTATCACACACACACACGCACACGCACGCGTGCTGAACTAAAGAAAAAAAAAACTGAAAATTTCAAAACTCTTTCAATGTTTGAAAGAAAAACCAGATTGATTTATTTTTATTCTATTTTGTGATGTTCCGGTACAAAGAATCATTTGATCTTGAACGAAATTCATAGAATCCTGCGCATTAAGAACATATATTTCTGAATTAATATTGCACTGCATAAAAATATTATTGATGATTATTAAAGCACCAGAATCTGCATCAATCTGAAGAACTATTGTTTATTTCCTTGACTGAGAGCATTTCTTATTATTTGCAATAAACAATAAATATGCCATTTCAGAATGCGACTAATAGTTCACATATTTGTCACCATCGCAGAAGAGTCCCATTTCATTGATATTCAGGAAACTTATTAGCCTCCAGTTTCCACTGCTTCCTTGATCCCAAAGAATTGAGTTTCATTTTTTGAAGACAATATATTCTACTAAGCTACTTTGTGACAACGGTTTAATTCTTGAAAATTTATTGTAGGGAACATATTTAATACAATTTAAGTATTCATATTATTTTCCACTGATTGAAGAAGACAATATAATTTATGAGACCATTATGCAATAGTAGTGTAGTGCTACAAAATTATTCATTATATTGACACAATGATACATTCCCTTCATTCTAAACCATTTTTAAAGAAAGTCGAAAATTATTGCTCACTTTTTGAAGAAAACAATATACACTGAAGAACCAGAAAACCTGGTACACAGTCGTATGCAAATAACGAAAGTATGTAACAAATCAGCATAACGCGATACGGTCGACAGTGCGTATATAAGACAACAGGCGTTAACAGGAAATGGAACAGGGAACTGTCCAAGATGGTGGAGGTTCTGTGATGGTATTGGGATGTGTACAGTTGGTATGAAATGGAACCGGTGACGGGTCTAAACACGATCATGACATGTCATCCGTACGTTAACATCCTTTCTGATCAACTACATTCATTCATGTCTTATCCCGAGGAGCATTCTTTTGAATTCCGTTCCCTGACATGGCCACCTAATTTCCCAGACATGAATATTATCGAGAATATCTGTGATGTGTCGCAATCGATATGCTCCCCTTACTTGGTACTAGTCTCCACTTTTTTAGGCGATCTCCATAACCTAGCACTCCCACAGATTTGTGTACTGCCCTGCAGGAAACATGGTGTGAACTGTCTCTACAATATCTTCACAAATTCGTTGAACCCATGCCACGCCGTGATGCGGCACTTCTGAGTATTCGTAGGGGCTCTATAAAATATTAAATTCTAGAACTAGTTTTTCTAGCTCTTCAGTGTAATATCATTGAAGCCTATTTTAGTGATTATGGGCTGCTAGAAACTTTCAAGACGATGAATAAATGTCCTAAATGGCTGAGGTACTTATAAATTCATTTCAATCAAAGACATTTTTAAGATACAATACTAACATTAACAATATCACAGAACTTATTCGAAATGGTGATTGTGTCTTTTGTATTCGAAATGGTGATTGTGTCTTTTGATGTCTTATGACAGTGATTTATCAGACAGGTACTGGTTTCTTCGAATTCATGCCCTTGGGCAGACAGTAGAACAGGTTGTCCCAGAAGTACTTGTCTCCCCATGTTAGATATGTAGTGCTCTTCAAATACATCTGAATCTCTTTAGGCAAATCTTTCTCTTTGGGGAGATCTCCCAGTTTGATGATGATGATCCTATGCACGTGGTCTTTCAAGGCCTGCACATGCGCGGTTTTGAATTCGAACATGCACCATTCGCTCTCGAGGAAATTCCTAGAACAGAACAAAAAATCATTATAAAACCGATTAGTTTATTTTTATTGTTATTAAAATTTCAAAAGTTTGAATTGGATATTACAGTACACTCCCTAGTATCCGGCCTAATGTCATGGAAGGGCAGTGCAGACATTAAAAAAAATTCTGATAGACCGATGTTCTTTGAACTCATTTCTTTATCCACAAATACCAGAAGACAGAGTTTTTTATACCAGAACTCTATATTATAATACATATTTTCTCACTTCTTACCGAGTGAGTACGAAGTCCCCCATTTATCTCAAGAAAAGTAGAATTTGAACGCAAACTTAGTGAATCATAGAAGCAATTGCTGATAACCTTGCGAGTTAAAATAGAAGCTACGTTTCGAGTTAAAATAAAAATAGAATATATGTTTATAAACTGCATTCTTCGTTTCGAACATTTATTAGAGAAAAGGTTAAAGGATATAAACGGTTCATATTTTAACCTAAATTCTGTAATCTTCACTGTGGCACAGTTGAAAAAATATTAAGCATACCTCAATAGAAATTTACGAATACTGTACGTACTGTGCAGTTATAATCAGGGACAGCGGCAACAACTGAGATCCGTTTCACATTGACGAAACAATGAACAAGAAGCAGAAAACTGCTATTTTCCTGTCAAAAATCGCCCGCTTCCGATGCCTTGGCAATGTTGCCAATGCAACGCCTTGTCTTCCTCATTTAATTGCAATAAAAGAAAACTAGGCCGGATTGTACGGAAGCCGGATAGTCGAGAACCGGATACTCGGGATTGTATTGCATTATTTTTTACTTTCTCGTGTTTGAAGAAATAATTGTAACAATTAAAATGTTCGATCTCAAGACTTTCATAAATCCATTTTTGGAATTATTTTTTCTGGCCAATCGGTTTTTGAACACGGTAACTCAAAAACATTACAAAGTGGATAGACGAATTTCAATACTTGATTTTTATAGCAAATCTGTAGATATATATTTCCTTTTTAACTCAATTCATTAAAAAATAAATTATATGTCTGGACTTATGTTATCATCTTAACTCGAAACTGGACGCATGAAATTTTTTCATGTGATTTTAATATCAAAATCGTATATTTTTATGAAATTTATATCAAATCTTTTAACGGCAGTAAAGCCAAAATGTTTATTAGGCTCTATTCCCCATACTACCAAACTAAATACAAAAAATGCCATTTCATTGTAGTATATGATAAGGTAAACAAAACAACAGTTCCATTAGTTATTCTATACAAAATACACATAAAATATATTATAATCATTTCAGACATAAATGCCTCCAAGGGGAAAAAATTTGTAGTGAGATGTTTCTGTTCGTAAACATAAAATAGCTAAGAGTAACACATCGCGACAGTTATGAAATTTGACTAATAAATTGCAGATCTGCATTTAACATTAGACTAACAGCAAAGCCACAACATATTTTATCTTCTTTGTTTCTCTAAGAAATTAAATAGTCGTTCATCTGGTGCCTTATAGATGGCGCCCCAATTATTTAGAAAAGGATATCGATTCAGAGATCTATGGTTGAGGGATTCCCCCCCCCCTCACGCAAGAGTTAATTTTGACCACCAAGTATATGGTAGAAATTGTTAATTATATTAATTTTAAAATAATAGACTGTTTACCAAATAAAAATTTAAAAAAACAAACAAACAGAAAAAAGATTTGAAAAAAAGCAAAAGCAGAAAAAAAAAAAGATAACTGAGAAACGATGGATTAGAACACCTAATGCTGAATTTCAGATGTATAAGAAAAAAATTCATTATATTACAAAAAAGAAAAAAATAATAATGCTACAAAATATTTTCAACTACGCACACATTATAGAAGTACATTTCTTTCAATTAAAATGAAAATATACCCATGGCTCATTATTCTACTTTATATAGTACTATTTGTATCTTGTGCTGAAAAAATGTTATATGCATTTTTATTTGTTGCTCTCTGGCACTATCACTCAATTCAGTGAAAACACTCAATACATTTATTTCTTTGTATCCAAATTATCATATTTAAAAATAAAAATATTTTAAAAAATAGTGAAAATTATACACATTATAGAAATGTAAAAAGTAATTTCATATATTTTCATAGAAGTTTTATTGGAAGCATTCGAGAATGTCTAGTTGCATAAAAATGTGAATTCATTGTCGACATCATTTCATTTGTGATGTCTTAAAATCGAATTATACAAGAAGTTAGCAATAGTGTAGCGACGAAGATGCAACATCTATATAGATATCCCAAATGACAAATTTAGGGTGCACTGTAGAACAAAACTTCATTGCATTTACTGTCATTTTTTTAAACCAAATATGGCGAGATGTCATAATATGTGCTATATATCGGTCACTATTGCTTTCATTAAGAAACGAAAACTCAAAGCAATACTAAGTTTAATCCGCTTTTTTAAACTAGAATTTTGACAAACAGTGTCATCTAGAAGAGAGATTTATATATAAAAAAATTCAAAAATTAACTATTTATTTAAAACTAAAAAAAAAAGAAAAGAATATGCATTTAAAAATTATGATGTTTTTATTAATTATCACTAATACTAAAGCAGACAGCGTATGAATTATGGCGTTCTGCATGACAGAACGATTAAACTTAATTCAAATTTGGCACAATTATACTTTGAAGGACAAAGCACATCTTTTAACGATTTATTTTAAAGTTTCAATTAATTAAAAAAATGAAGGTTTTTTTAAACACGTTTTTCCGCTATAATCTCTGAAAATATTTATTCTCAAATATAATTTTTACATTTTAATTTATCATTTAATTTTATTTTTACATTTAATTTATGACATTTAAGAATTTATCTTTTTTTTATAATTCCTATTTAATTATCGTGTAACTTTTTTTTCTGAATTTCGACAGTTTCTCAAATATTAATACACAAATATAATTTTTACATTACCTTGAAATTTCAAAAAAAAATGTCTTTTTTAATGATTTCAATTTAATTATTGTGATATTTTTTTCCCGAATTTTGGCAATTTTTAAAAATATTTAATTTGCTGATAGGATCATGGACATAAAAGATTTAATCAAAATTTATTGCAACCAATATTCAAACTTCAACCAATATTGAACTTCAAAAGGAAAAATATCTTATGCGGTCATTAAAATTAAAAAAAACATAATTTAAAGATTATAATTTTAATTTATTCGCCTTTAAAATATTTTATAAGTGTTTCACGCTTCTAAACCCCAAATATTTTACTAAACTATAATATTTATAAACTCATTATTAAAAGCGTGTTTAAAAGAAACTTTTACAAGTTCTAAATAAACTCTATTAATGGAAGTTATTAGCCTGATACAGTAGAACATATTCATGAAATACCTGGAAAGGACGAGAATCGTCCGTCTGGAGCTTTCCAAACACCTAACAATGTTCGATGCAATTAAATCTCCGGGACGGAAATCCCTGTAATGAAGGCACAGCCGGATGTTCGGCATTTTTTCCTCGATCACTGAAAAAAAGAATTAAAAAAATATATATTAATGTCTGATGAGTTTTAATTATTTTGGTCATTACGGAAACTAGGTGTTTCCTTTTCTTTCTCTTTTCTATTATTATCATGTGAGAATTTGATGTTATTCTGGTTTGGAGTTTTTGAAGCCACAAAATGCACGGGTGGAAAATTGGCGATTTATCACTTTTGAGGCATCATATTTTGCTTTTAGGGTTATTAGAAAATGATAAAGAACGTTATCTCGTTTGGCTACGAATCGCCAGCAAAAATTACAACATGGCGCGAATCTGCACCACATATCCGATTGTCCAGTCTGGCCAATAAAGGACAGGGTCGTAAGAAATTATCGCCCGAAGAAGTAGAAAGAAGAAAACGGAAATCAACACTAAACAACGAAGACAGGTATTGAAAGATGTTTATATTATAATGATAATAATATAATTTTTTAAAACTTTCCTTTTCAGTTTTTCTAGCTGGCAAAAAAAGTTTTGAAGCTCAAACAATTTTGAGATGAAAAAACGCCACAGCTTTTCTGAAAGTTTTCGACAACGCAATACAATAATCACCAGTTTAAACCAAATTTTCACAAAATAAATGTTTTGAGATGAAGTTTTCGAGCTCGAAAGATTTTGCGATGGAGGGGGAAAAACATCGTTTTATAAATATCGACGCATGCGTAATCTGATAGTCGAGTCTTTGATTCTTT
>JAPMOR010028422.1:0-40620 GCA_026543865.1 Argiope aurantia
TTTTTTCTGGGTTCCACAGAGCATCGCTCATATTGCATGTTCGCAGAATCATGCTTTGTTCAAAGCCGTTGAACAGTTCTAAAGCCTACAGAATAGGTGAATTTTAGTACTAATAAGTCTGTAGGGGAACTAGGAACTAATTATAACAGGGGTAAGTTGTAAATACTCTTAACATAGTGATTTTTAAAATTTTTGATCAGAAATTTTATTAAATATGGTTTTTTACAGAACCTATAAAATAAGCATAGTTGTGTACTGCCGAAATGGATAGCATCCATGTGCTCCATTTTAGCTCGTTTATCGAAAAAAAAAATATTTCTTAAACTTTAATTTAAGATAAATTGATCTCGCAATAAATTTTTTACTTATTTATTTTGTCTCTGTATCAGGTTTTAAATAAACTTTTATATATTTTATTAAGTGCAATATTGATTTATAAATATACTTTATATTCACCTTATAATGTCCGAAACTATACTATGGAGAATGCTGTAATAAAATTTTGGGGTAAGTTTTAACGCATCCTTCCCCCGTGTTTCGATTTTGTTTAGTTGTACTTCCTGCTTTAATTAAAACCACACCAATGACTTTATTCTTGTTAAAGTAATTCATGAACAGTTGCTGGTCGAAGGAGGGAAAAAAAATTATTATTTACAAAGTGCTGCTCGAGCAGAAAAGAAGCGCTCGTATGCATGCGTATCAAGCATATATCATCCAATCACATTGAAAGCGGCAAATCGAAGTATATAATTGCATCACGCTTTGGAAAAAATAATAGAGAAAATAAAAGATTAACAGAACAAGTTATAAACCTGAACGATTCTGTCTAGATATTTTCATGCTTTAGAATGAGAAGCTGTAAAACAAAATCTGAATGGACTTCAAAAAATAGAGATGTATTTGTTTGCAAGAATTGAAGTCTTAGAAAAAAAATATTAAGTAATAGAACACAGCTGAATTATTCGATATTTGTCACATATTTCAGCATAGATATATTTAAAAAAAAGGAAAGTGCCCTTCTTTCTATTGAATATGCTAAACCAAGGTTTGTATTTACATTTATGGAAGAAGAGAAAATATCTTATTTCCTGAAATGTGCCGGTATTTACTTCGGATTGTTTCAACTGGACGTAAGAAAGTTGGATTACCATATTTCTGCAAATATTGTCATCCAAAATATGCCTTCTTTCTGGCATGGAAGTAAAATGGCTGATCAATTCTGATGACGAAGAATGGGAATAGGACTTAATTTTAAAACACATGAAAGGTATAGATTTATCATACTTTTGCTTCAATTTCAATTGTATCAAAGATTGACTTTTATGTTGATTGTTTAAATAATTTTATAATTTATTTGCTATAAATCATTTGATATCATTCATTATCACTGTACCAAATAATAACAATTGATAGTTATCTTTTTTATTTCAATTACTAAAAGAATACGAACGAAAAAAATATTTTAAAATATCGTTTTTTTTATTGTAACAACTTGGTCCAGGGTTCACGTACTGACATACAGCCCGACAGACAGACATAATTCTAAAAATGTACTTTTCTGGCTCAGGAAAAGCTAAAATATAAAGATTAATCAAAATATCTCCTCGAATTTTTTGACGATTAGAATATTTCTCCTTTTGAAAATTTAGAGCTCGAAAAAGTAACACCCCACTGCCGTATATGTGTTTGAAAAAATATTTTAAAAAGAAATGATATTGATTTACTGTTTCATCAAAATAAATGTTGCAAAATATAGTTTCTTATTTTATGATAACATTTTTCCTTCCATATTTGGTTTTCCAATCAAAATTGTTTCAAAGCACCTAGTTTTTTTATTTTAGTTATGTTAACTGTTTTTAGTAATTAAGCAATACGAAATCATTCTTAATCCGAAATAGGCGACAAATTTAAATGATTATTTCCTTTTTAATAAGATACTAATTCTAGAAAACAAAATGACAATAATGACATTACATTGTAAAATGCGGAAATATAAAATATTAATATTATTAAATGCTTTTAAATTTTTAATAATTTTTTATTAAAGGCTCAAATGCTTTTAAAATCTTTGCAAAATTTGTTTAAAAGCTTATTCTCGTTAATTTACCTTCAATTTTCTATAATTTATTATTTCTCTCGAATATTGTAAAAATAAATGTAATATTTTAAATGTTCTAATATTTTTCTTCTGTTCATTCCAATTTTTTTTTGTTTCCATTTTCTAAAAATAATTTTTTTTTTGCTTACAAGTTGCGGTCTTCATTTATTAATTTGTTTTAACCGAAAAATATAAAGATGAAAAAAATTTGCTAATAAATGAGTATTGGTTTCAGCATATTAATTAATGGAATAAATATTAATGACCAAAATATTAAATATGTGATTAATTGAATATTTACCTAAAAACCTTTTACTGCAAACGAGAATACAAATCGGTTGAAAAAATGAGGACATGTCTAACGAAGCAAAAATTATATCAGAGAATAAATTTATATTTAATGATATGTTAGTATTTTTTGCTCGTAAAATGACAGTGGCATTACATTACACAATGCGCTTATTAACAAATGAAAAATAGATATGGGTATCCATATAATTACTGCTTTTTAAATACATTAGAAGACTTTTCTTATTTCTAATATTAATTAATCTTTGCTGTTTTGTCTATAATATATATTCTAATTTATATTAATAAATATTATGAAATATTGAAGTCAGATTTTTTTTTATCAGAATGTACCTCTTATCTGAAATCCAAATTTGAGATAAGATAAATCGGCGAAAGGATATATAGGATCTAAAAATATGAAAATTTTGTATTGTAATCATAAACACAAATCTGTGCAAAATTTCTAATTTTATCATATCAGTAGATGAATGAAAAGTTAATCACAAAATTCTACTTTTATAAATATGAAAGAATTAAACTTTATATAAATAGATAAAAGTATAATAAAAACATTAGGGATTAAGTAAATGTGTACAAATATAGATTAAAGAATTTTTCTTTCATTTTTTTTGTTACATAATCGTTTCCTGATATAGACTATTTATAAGGAATAAAAGTTTTTTTTTAAATAAGATTCTTTAAGCTGTTGCTGCACACTATGTACAGTCGGTAGCTTTCGTGCCAATAGTTCTTAATTTTATTTATTTCACTGACATTTGCTTAAGAAGGTATATTAACAATATCCATGTTAAGCATTTGGAATCGTTGATATTTTATAAGAATGAAAGAAAACACATTGCTCCTGAGCATCCGTGTCAAATAGGGGGTTTACTGACAACACTAGAAAAGCCGAATCTTTTAAGAAATACTTCATATGAAAAAGATAAAATTGATTATTTATTTCCCTAAGGATATTTAATGAAATATTTGTAATTAAAATTGCTCTACCTATGGTGATTGCGATGTCAGCGAATGGGTTTCAAAAATGTCTTCTAAGGCCACATCGTTTGTTTTTATTTCTTCTACTTTTATCAATCTAAATTTTTTCTAAAAATAACCCTTTCTTATACAAAGCGAATTTCAGTTTGAAATCTGCGTTTGTTGTGAAATTATTGTATTCTAAGAGACACTGAATTTCTAGACTATCCAAAATCTTCGTTTTATTTAAGATTTTATAATTGGTAACACTTCCAAAATCTTCGTATTTAAGATTTTATAATTGGCAACACTTCCAAAATCTTCGTTTTAGTGTTGCCAATTATAAAATCTTCAATAACATAAATATTGTAGATTCTATGGGACGATCAATACAGCGAAATATCAATTCATAACTATGTATAATGTACGTATGTAAATATCAGCTAATAATATTATAAATATACTTTCTTAATAATAGATGCAATAAAATATTTATCCATCAAAATACGCAAAAAATGCGCTCTTTGAAGCATGAAGTCTGTAATATAATTTTTAGAGCTTAATACTCTTTTTCGAAATGTAATTTGTTGAATGTTTGCCTTTTCGTGTCAAAAATACTTATCCACAACTCCAAATGTTTATTCTAATTAATTTTTCGCCCAACAAACGACACTTTATTTTTATTATTTAATTCGATATCATATGTTTTTTTTCTCTGTTTGAATAAATTTTCTTTCTTTCTTCTAAGAAAGTCAACAAAACTTATTCTTTTTTTTAAATTTCGTTTTTAATGCTTGGATTAGAATATCGTGCAGTGGCTGTTAAAAATAATGATTTTGTATCCATTCAGATCCTTGAAAATTGTTTTCCTTAATGAGTAAACAGGCGTTTCAAATTCTTGCAGTTCGAAAGTAACTGGAATCATTAAAGACATCTGGAGTAATTGGAAATAAATTTATAATATTTTTTCTCTAACTTATCTTAACTCTAGATTGTAAACTGAACTGAAGGACCAATTATCTTAAAACATGTTAATTGTCTGAAAAATCGGAACACTTTTTGTTAGGAATAATTTTTTCCCTTCAAATTTGTAATTTGAAAGCTTTAGAAATAAAAAAAATATTATTTTATCATTTTTATTTTGTCATATGTCAAATTAACTCACAGAAAGTATCGTAATCGCAGAATTTTTCTCAGTCTGATGATGTTCTTATTTGTGTTTGCAAATAAATATCTTCTTTTTGATAGAATATGATTTTTGATTACGGCTTCGTAATAATATGAAAGTCACAAGACAAATATACTTGCATATATATCTTTAATATCGAAGTATGTACATCATATTGCTTGTATTGCAGAACTGTAGTATGTACAGCATATTTTAAATTAAAACTGTATTCGTAATAATAGAAAGACCATTTGGTCAATATACTTGCTCATACCACCTAACATCTAAAGGAGCATCCAGTTATTCTGTGTGGTCATGATTAAACTGGTTTGGCTCTGTAATTTGTGCAGCATATTCTAAATTAAATTGGTAATTGTAGTAATATGAAGAACACGTGATTAATATATTTGAGCATGCAATCTAACATCTAAAGGCACATTGTGTTATTCTGTGTGATGATGATGCATTCTTTTTGGCTGTATAATATGAGCGGCATATTCTAAACCAAAACTGACATTAGTATTTACCATGCATCACGTGAACACAGGTTATATTTACTTTTTCAGTATTGAATAAAATCGAACTGGCATTATAGGAGGCAAGAGTTTTTAAAAGAAATAAGTATTGTTTTGAAATTAAAAGCACAATTGTATTTTTTATCAACTATATTTTTACATGAAAATCTGCAATTTAATTTACCTTTCTACATAATTTACATCAGTATTAAAACATTTATATAGCCAGGTTTTGAATTCCAACTTATAGAAAACTCAACCAGATTTGATAACCACTGCAGCACGGCTTTTTCAGGTCATCAGTATTGCCATGGAACTGACTACCGAGATGTTTTTTTTTAAATGTAGGGATTGTGGTAATCACGTGGTGCTAGATCAGCATTGTACAGAAATTGTACTGCTAAATGATGTGATGTTGTTTCGGGTATGATTAGCCACATGTGGACGGGTATTGCTATTGGGAAAATCAATTCCTTTAATCAGAATATCATGCTTTTTGTTTTGGATTAAATGATGCAGTTTAATTAAGGTCGCACATTAAGACACAAGATTTAATGTATCATCATGTACAAAAATTCTACAAATCGCATCCACTTTTCTATTTCAGATTAAAATAAACATGGTTTTTCGGGCTGAAATTGAGTTTTATTTTTTTTGGGTGATATTGTATGAATATCTCACGGTTTAACTAAAAACTCATCATTAAAATTACTGTATTACTAAATGAAAGTCAACGCAATAAATAAACGTTTAATTTGTACAACACTGTCTACATTTTCAATACTTAGCGTGATAAAAACTTATTACAATTTAAATATTATGTAACAATTTCATAAGGACCACTTCTAAATATTTGAAGAAACGCTTTAAATAAAGATGAAATCATAAAACTTCTTTTCCTCGTTAGCTTTACAATAATTTTTGTTGAATTAAATCTTCAATAGTGGCTGAACATCGTTCCTCATCTTGTGACCATATTTAAATATTCTTATTTTTTTACCATTCCTTTGCTCATAATGTTTTCTTCATAAATTCATGCTGACTAATTTCAGTCGCTTTTACATCATTCATATTCAGAAAACGACCTGGCAGAGTGTATTTCAGAATCGGCAGGATTTTCAATTGTTCTAAGGCATTTCAAATACTCACAAATATATATATAAGCCAGATAGATCTTTTTGTTATGACGCCTGTGGTGAGTCAGTAAATGCCACAATGCCACTCAAGCCACATGCGCCAAATGGCAGCATTCGAATTTGGAAGCGAAATTTACTTAAAAAATATCTCGTAATATTTTGAAATGACATAAATGTACAATTAGTTGACAAAGTAATAATGTGTATTAATTATATTGCAATATAATAATACACATATACTGTATATTATTATATTATCATATATAGAGATTTTTAGTGTTATTATTTAAATTTAATACATATTCTTAGGCAAAAATTCTTCCCCAACAACAATTCTGTTTTTAAGTATTTCTGTATTTAAAACAAATAAAACCTCACCACTTATTTTCTTTCTTCAATTTCAAAGTGAGAAATTAAATACCGTGCCGCATTTCCTGCTAATTTATTTAATTATTCTTTTTTTACGCTATTAATTTCTTAATAAATTTGCTTTTTAGAATTTTAGCTTTGTTAGCATCAAAATACTTTTTTCAGCTGGTATAAAAAAATAAATCTGCATTTCATTTAAAATTCATGCATAGGAATGTATTTATTTTGATTTTGTTTTATTTCTTAAAGTTAGCTTGATATTGAAACTAGTATAATTATCTTGATAACTAAAATCTAAAAGCATTCACCTTTCAAGATTCACGTGGTTTTTTAAATTTTTGATTGTAAAAAATGACAAATTTCAAAAATCATTTTACCTAAATAACTGTATTATAAATTTATAAGTTTTATCAGAGGCTGTTATTATTTTTATTGTTTTCAATTCTGTCAATTCTTTTGAAGATTTAGTAATATTTATGCTCATCACTTGATTTATGGCAAATATTTCACTGACAAAAAGAATGGTTAATTTTTTTTTAACTTTTTGTATGTATTACGGACTTTGAAACTATGACATTTTCCTTAATCTTTGTTGATTAACAAAGAACAATAAATAGAACAGAAGTGATTCTGCTTTCTTTTAAGGAAGATTTTAGGGGGAAGAATAAAATTTTATTTTGAGTATTTTCAAAATAATACATGAGTTGATTAATTTAATTGAGTGCAATCTAGAATGAAAAATTAAATTAATTTTTATTCAAGAATACTCATTAATTTTGAATGAAAATGTAATTAATTTTATTACGTCTGGAACAGTAAGAAAAAAATATTCTTGCTACTTTAATTTTCGGTTAAAAAAAACCTGCAAACATTGAATAAAATATAAATGTAATCGTATCAACCTGATAATATGATAGAATTTCATATGCAAATAAGATATTTTAGTTTCAGATTTTTCAGATGTCAGGTATTTTCATCTCTACTGATCATTTGTTCCTATTTTACGTTTGAAAAAGTGTAAATAAAAGGAATCCAAAAGTTATCAAACAGTTTAAAAATATAATCGGTGAATTAAAATGATTAGGATGCTTAAAAGATGAAGATTTTTATTATACGAGGCTGATCCAAAAAAACGTTTACAAGCAGCAGCATTTGGGAAGTAGAAATTGTAGATGGGAATATTGTTACCCAGAATGGAGACAGATGGCGCTAGTTGTATTAGACCGGTCGTTCGAGCAAATAGTGTTAGTAACGAGACCTGAAACAGCGACAGTAATGGCAAGACGTCTTGAGAAGTGGTCTTGCACAAAGGTACGAGCTGTGGTACGATTTCTATGGGCCAAGAATGTGTCCCCATCGGATATTCACAGACAAATCGCGGAAGTGTACGGGGGCGAAGCAATCAGTAGACAACAGGTGGTGAAATGGTGTCGTTCTTTTGAAGCGGACAGAGATATTGCTGGAAACGTTTAGGTGGGACGTCTGGAGCCAGCCTCGATTTGGCTCCCAGTGATTATTTCCTTTTCCCGACATTGAAGAAACACTTATCCGAAACAAGGTTCATATCAAGGTGCCGAGAACTGGCTCAATAGCCAGGGCCCTGATTATTACCAAGACGGGTTAAACAAATTGGTCCAGCGGAGTGATAAATGCCTCAACAAGTGTGGTGATTATGTAGAGAAATGACCGCCACATATGTCTTTTAATTACCATTTGTAAACCTGTGTCTATTGTAGGAAAAAGCATTTTTCTTTTGCCTTGTTAACGTTTTTGGGATCACCCCTTGTTGATGCAGTAAATTTCTTAAAGTAATAAAATACACATTTCTGCCTATAAAGATAAATATTTTAACATTTAGACATTTCAAACATTTCAAAATAATCATTCAGAGTTATAGGATAACAGCAAAAGGGCTGATCAGTTCTTTTCCCTTTGTAGAAGATAAGATCTGTGGTAAGATGGCATATTCTTATATTCATTAATTAAAATTAATTGCAATCTGTGTAACAGAATCTCATGTGTGCGCCGATCACTTTCTGCCCACTTTTTTTGCTATCATTAAGAAATGTAAAAGCCAGTATATTTATAACTACTTGGCAATTTATTGGAATCTGTGCTCTACTTGCTCAGTCCTATGCTGTCAGAATTAAATCAGTTATTTTATGCTTTATTGTTACTAGAAATGGATTAATGGGATTCTTCGAAATCAGTTAACTCTCAATGAACACATAATTTCCTTATAAAGTTTCTAACCTTTCCTTTTTGTCTTGTATACATTATATTTATTCAGCGCGTATAGAGATAAGTACTCACACATTATCCCATCTGAAAAAATTCATTTGTAAATAAAAATTATCAATAGTTTAGGTAAATAAATAAAATTTTATTTTATTTTAATGCAAAGAATGAGTTTGAAACATAAAGTATAGAATTTGTAATATTGTAGTCACCGGTGCGAATTTGAATGCTACCTGAAACTAATTCTTTTCGCTTCTTCGAAAAATGATGATGATGTGTCCGCGTTACCACGGAAAGGGGGTGCAGTAGCTTCTGAGGGTAAAGACCCCTGAGCACCCGAGGGCAGAAGTCTGACTTGTAGCTCATGAAACTCACACACATTCGCTTGCACAAACCCTTTTTACAGGGGGGCACATTCACACATCTCACAGATAGAACACAGATGAATAACAACCATGCCCGAACCGGGATTCGAACCCAGGACGCCCAGATCACGAAGAAGACGCGCTATCCCTATGCCAGGACGCCGGTTCTATTTGAGAAATAACATGGTTAAAAAGAAACAACATAGATGAACAGAGAGCTACCATCGATTTTCTCTGATAGGAAGATTGTTTAGAAGCCGAGATTATTCATAAGCTCTCTGTGTGAAACATGGACTTTAAAAATCACTATCTGTAAGAAATATTAGTTGTATTGGACAATGTAAAGCCGCATATTATGTACTCATCGATCGTCCCGACTACGAAGTCCTAGAACTACCTCCTTGTGGATCTCGCCATACAAATTTTTAAAACTGAAAATTTTATAAGCATAGTTCGACACGTAATGTTCAGTTTTAAAATAATTATAAATTCATATGTTGAATTTCATTTATTTTCTTCTCATTTAACCGGTTAAAAAAAATCACGTTTTTTAAAAAAACGTCCCCTATATATGAAACCCTAGCGGCCTATCCGCTCAACCAATCGAACCAAAATTTCAGACATGGTTGTCTGAAGGTATGCGCTGGAGATTGTGATGATTCTAAACAACGCAGAACTCACGGTTACGGTTACAGTGAGAGAATTTTGAAATTTTTGAATGACAGCATCCACTTTTTCCTTGCGCAAATAAATCCGCGTATTGAAAAACCACAAATGGCGTTGGAACGATTAGCGTGTGACGAAAATTGCCGCCGTAAAGCATATGCAAAGGAGATCATTATAAAGGACCAATGACAACACAGAGAGGAAAGAGAAAAAAAGTTTTATTGGGATGGAAAGTTATAATTACAGGTTTTAAACGTGTTCATCTTCGCAGGCGACAACGCATTGCATTCGGGAGATTGTGTACAACAATGCCAAACGTAACATGAAAGGAGGAATCTGCATAACTTCACGTGTTATCGCATCTTACAATTCTGACACAGTTTCAGAATTCCGTTTTTCCTGAATTGCAGCAACGAAATGTCATTAGAGACATTGTATAGATGCAAGATGGGGCTCCTCCACACGCCACGTCGCCCAAAGTGTTCGACCAGTGCTGTAACAACACTTTGGTGATAGAGTCATCTCTAGTAACTTTGCAGTTTCGTGGCCACCGCGATCCCCCTACTCACTCCTATGGATTTCTGGTTCTGGGGTTATCTGAAATCTAAGGTGCACAAGCCTGGTCCACGAGATGTGTCAGAATTGCAAGATGCCATAACACGTGAAGCTATGCAGATTTCTCCTTTAATGTTACGTTCGGCATTGTTGTCCACAATCTCCCAAATGCAATGCGTTGTCGCCTGCGAAGGTGAACACGTTGAAAACCTGTAATTATAGCTATCCATTCCAATAAAAAAAAATTTCTCTTTCCTCTCTGTGTTGTCATTGGTCCTTTATAATGCTCTTCTTTGCATATGCTTTACGGCGGCAATTTTCGTCACACGCTAATCGTTCCAACGCCATTTGTGGTTTTTCAATACGCGGATGAATTTGCGCAACGAAAAAGTGGGTGTTGCCATTCTAAAATTTCAAAATTCTTTCACTGTAACCGTAACCGTGAACCCTGTGTCGTTTAGAATCATCACAATCTCCAGCGCATACCTTCAAACAATCATATTTGAAATTTTGGTTCGATTGGTTGAGCGGATAGGCCGCTAGGGTTTCATATTTAGGGGAAGTTTTTTTTGAGAACCCTGTATTTATGTTGTATTGAAGACATAACATAGTACTGTTACTTCAGAAACCCAAAGTTGACGCCTGTATGCGATTTTAACCTAAAGAAGAAAAAAAAATCAATAAGATGAGAGCATTTCTGAAGCTTTTTTTTTTAAATCGTACTATCAGGTGTGTTATTCCCCCAGCCCCGTTTTTTACGCTTAGAGTTTTAAATATTATTTAATTTCAAACATATGTGCTAATTATTTATAAGGTTAGTTCCATTTTAGGGTTTATTAATGATTGCTACAATATTTAATTCTGGTATTAATCAGGGTTTATTACATTTCTGAGTAAAATGTAAAATTCTCTTCCAGTATCCTTCATTTTTCCTTACTTTTGTGAAATTAGCCCCTCCTAGCATAGGCGCAAAAGTCGGGAGTGTATGAAAATAAAATATTTGTTTGATATAAAATCGTAGAAAACTGTTTTTTTCCCCTTTTTCTGCATGAATTATCTAAGATATTTTTAAATATCTATTTGAAATAAGAAGACAAATTATCATGCAAATAAGAATCAAAGCATATTTTATTGGAACATTTTAAATAATTCTTTAACAATAAAAGAACAAATGAAGAATTTTAAAAATTAAGTTCTCAGAAGTAATTTTCTTTTTGTCCTCTATAAAATATTGAATGCAATTCTTTGAAAAGGCTAAGCTCTGTAAGGGAAAGATTTTTAAACTAGATGATTTGATTGCACTTCTGAGAGCATAATACGGAAAAATTAAATGACAATCTTAAAAAAGTGTAATACTTTGGACTTGCTTATTCTTTTCCTCTGAATAATATCTTCCTAATTGAGTTTTCTTTTAATTTGTTTGATATGGCTATTTATGAATCATATCAAACTTAGTGTGGTTTAAATAAACGAGATCCAAGTTTATGTAGATAAACAAAACTGATTTCAGTTCTTTTCTATGAAAAAATTATTTCGCTTCTTTTGTTTAAATCTATCCCAGCTAATAATTTTAAAATTAAAAGCAAAGGCATTGGATTCTATTTTTGATTTTTTTTGTTAATGAAGAACATGAAGAAGCTTATCGAGTTGAATTGTTTCCTCCTGGGAACTCTTGACTGTGTTTTATAACCGTGCAATTTTCTATTGTAAGACAAGCACACCGAACCACGGTATCTTAAGGGAGAAAACGGAATGCTGGTACCTGTGGGAGAGACATAAATGAGACAAAATGATTTCCTTTTGCTTTTATATAGTTTGGTTGTGACCAGGGATATAATGGAAAAGTGTACTTGAGAGGCATTCAGTTTTCCAGATAAGATTTTTCTCTCTTAGTATTCGGAAAAAATATCTGATGCTGAGTATTTATTTTCGCCAGCGCTTAATACAAACAGAAGAAAATTTTCCAACAACAAAAAAGCAAATGTGGAAAATAATAAAGAAGACTTGTGCGGCCGTAAAAATATTTGCTCTTTATTATTGCCTTCTTTCTTATTTATTATGACTTTTAAAATACTGCAGGGATTCATAGCTTACAATATACTGGCATTTAAAATAGGAAATTACACTACATAAATTTTGTTCATATTTACAACATAATTACTTCTGGTGGATTTAATCAACATGAAAAGTATATAGAATTTGTAAATTATTGTTTGCTGTTGTTTTCTATGATACAAATCATTAATACATGTCTGTATGTTCTAAATCCATGTTTAATTAATTAAAACACTGATCAAATAAATAAGACGTTTATATAAGAATAATAATTTTAAATAAGAAGCCATCTTAACTGTAACCTTTAACAAACTGAGGCAAAAAAACTTACAATTTTAATTCTCTGAAACATTTATTAAATTTTTATAATCTTTCAAATACAACCTCCGAAATTCTCAAAAATAAAATCTTTTTCATTTCTTTATTTCATAAACAGAGGCTAAAGAAGTTTGAATGTCATAACCAAATTTTTTTTTATCTCCTTTGTGTCATTAGTGAAATGTCTTTTAAATTATATAATTCAATTATAGTACAAATTATTCTTGAATTTTGGCAACTTTTTAAAAGTTTTCCATTACATTATTTTTAAGAATTGATTCTATTGTTGAAATGAAGTTCAAAATGTTTTCACTGTTCCGTCAAAATACTTCATTGCATCATTTTCATTTATCTTTGTAAGCTAAGGACGAAGAATTCTATTTAATATCTGGATAGTTTAAGTGAAAAATAGGAAACTAGTTATAATAACGGGAAAGTTAGAAAAAATTATCCTGAAAGTTATGTTTTATTAATAGCACTATAAAGTCATGAGACTTGATTCTTTAAGTATGGTTTATACAAAAAGCAAGAAACAACCAAATAAAATGCAAAAGAAATAACACTTTTGTTATCTGTCTCAATCTGATGCTTAAAAGCATTTTATTCAGGCAACCATGAATGTTAAATTACACATAAGGGATTTATTTAAAAATACAAAAACTATAATCCTGGTAAACTAGCTGGTCGTACAAAGGGGATATTGTTAGTATAAATAGAAGCCATAGTGGCTATGTATGCATATATGTAAGGATGGTCCACATCTCCTACTAAACAATTGAGTCCAATTCAACAAAATTCTGTTCACTCATTATTTCAGAAAAAGAAAGAAAACAAGAAATATTTCTAACTTTTCAAAATTCAAAACCTAATAAAATATTCAATTAGTTAGAATTCAATCAAAATGTTACCTTTTTTGTATAATAACATCAGTGGAAATTAGTATAAAAAATATTTTAAAATCATTTTGAAATTTAAAATTTTAATTCAATTTTGGCAGAATATTTCTTTTAATTGATACTAATTGTTTTAAAAAATTAAACGCGTTTAAATTAATTTTATTTTTAAAATCTCTACTCTATTTAAAAATTTTTTTGTTTTGTTTCAATAAATACTTTCTTTTTAAGAGGTTCTTTTTGTATTTTCAAGTTTAGTTTAGTTATATTAACGTCCCGTTGTAAAGCAACACTAGGGCTATTTTTGGGACGGACCACGTAATTTTGAACCGTGGTCAGATGACGAGGACGACACCTGAGCTGGCACCCCCCTCTCCACACCACACAGCACCAGCGGGAGAACGTTTGTCATGACGGATTTAACGTGCAACAGACCCCCTCACACGACGGTTCTTTGGTGGAATCGGGTCTCGAACCTGAAACCTTACGGCTCAAAAGCCGAGACCTTACCACCAGGCCACCGCGGCCTCCTTTTTTATTTTCAAAGTAACGATATAAGAATGCCCTAATTTGTCAATCGCTCAAACATATCCAAGGCTCTTGTGACAAAATTTAACAAATGTTCGATGACAATGGTGGCTTCAGACTCAGACAAACTAGCAAATATTTTATGATTTTTTCTCAGAGATTTCGAAGAAAGTTATTCTGAAATAAATTCACACCACTTTAAATTAAAGTATTTACCTTTAAAACAATAACAACTTTATTTTTTACAACTTTTGTTTCCATTGTTATGAATTTTTTAGAAAATTTAACTCAAATAGTTTTGGCATAAAAAAATTTATATTGATTTCCTATGGTGAGAAACGATCAAAATTTAAGCTACTCTACCACTATTTTTTTAAAAATATTTTATTGTATTTCGATGCATATGTCTTTCGAGGGTTTTATATATTATAATATTTTATACAAAATAGTTTCTAAGTTAAAAAAATATTATACATGAAAGAATTTCGAACTCGAACAACCCGGATTATATCAGCTAGTAATATATTAATAAATAAAATCACCAGATTTCCTTCAATGAAAAAAAAAACCCTACCGAGTATGTATCCCTTTGGATGATAAAACTTGCATGACCCCAAAAATTATGTTCTTATATTGTTTTCTAGTGTTCTTTTATTTAAGACGAAACGAAAAAATGAGATTGTCCAGCGTAAGTAAACAAAACAGCCTGGAGAAAAATCCACTTTTTTACAAAGTAAACGCATAGTTCATTATTAGTTTAAGGAAAATACCGTTGTTTTTCTTCAGAATTTTCCCACATCCTTGTTTCTTTTTTTCAGACATTCCTTCAAAATGTAACCTCTTTTAAGTTTAATCATCTTGCGAAGAACAACAGAGTTGAGCTTTAATTCCGAGAAGAATTTTTTAATTAAGTTCTGTAAAGTAATTTACGAGAAAACTTCTTTCTGAGGTTACATGCCAAATCCTCCTAGTTGGACAGAAACTGTTTGGGAGAAATCTCTCATAACTAGCAACTAATTTTTGTTCTCTTCATTTTTTCCCTCACTTTTATTTCTTTTCTTATGTCATAGAACCGTGTATACGCAGAAGAAAGAAAATAACATATTTCTATCATGAATAAAATCAATTTCTATCGATAAAATCATAATTTTACGTAACTCTTTAGGTGAGGTGAATATAAAAAGAATCCGAGGTGAATATAAAAAGAATTATTCATAAGAATTTGCATGTTACATCTTTTATTTCTATTTTACGTCTGTAATGTCGTTTTTCTCATATTCTACAATTCTACAATCATATTCTCATATTCTACTCATATTCTCATATTCTTCTATGGAGCAATTTTGCAGAATTTTCTTATGGAAAACCACATAAATAAAATCTGATGCAAATTGTTTTGTATAAATTCAGTTTCAATAGTATTCTGCTGTTCCGTAAACCAAATACCAGATTTCATCACCGTTGGATTTGTCTGAAATTTTTTAGAATTGAATCGACATATTGTTTTTAACTTTGTTGAGATATCTTCGATTAAACGTTGTCTCTTCTATATTTTCAGCAAGCATTTTTAATAACCGAAAGGATAGAAAACTCTAATAGTAATTCATTGCATTAATATCCGGTAAACACCTTAAAGAATCCTTAAAACCAGTAAACAGATAAATGAAAAGAAAATATTTCCTGTGGCTTCTAAAGAGAAATTTTACCCCACATTCTTTCCCATTATAAACATAAAATAATAAAGTATACACATTGGGGAAACCTCAGGAGTCCCACTGTCATACGACTTTTCTTTTAATTATATATTTTCTTTCCAAGTAAAGTTTTCTTCTTTTAAGATAAGCGAAATTCGAATTATCTGCCTAATGTTATGATCTTATACTCAACTTAGTAATTTCTTATGCTTTTTAAAATGTAATTGTTTGGTCCCTCTTTTGATATGAGATATTTTTTTAAATAATTTGTGTTATTACAGTATATTGATTCGAAAAAAGATAGTAGCAATGGGATTGTTAAAAGGTTTTTTTTTAGGTAATTACTTTTGTCGAATTGAAATCCATTAAATAAGATAGTAGAATTTAACGAGGTGTTTTAGTATCTTTTTATAATTCTTATGCAGTTAAATAGGGATAAAAATGCATCTCTGCATTGCATATTTCGAATCCATTTTTATTGATAAAGAAAGAAAATGGGGAATAACTACCTTAATAGGAATTCTTAGTAAAAGAATTGAAGACAGAGAAGAAAAGAAAGAGAAAATTTGTTCTATGATTGATTAGATAATGAAATTAAGATGTCCATGGAATCTTTTATTAAATTTTATATCTTGCGTAAGATTTATTAATAAAAAGAATTTAGAGAGGGTTGCTTTTTAGTAGGAGACTTTACTCTTTTATTCTTAAATTTATTAAGCGTGTTCCATTTAATAAAACCATTAAAAATGTTTAGCGTGGTATGAAAGGAACTTAGCTTTTTCAATTCAACTTATTAAATAAAAGAAGAGAAATAGGACTTAGATATGGAATTACGTAATAAAACGCTTGAGCGTTATAAAACGAAGAGCAGTCTAAAAAATATAAGTTTGTTTTAATAGATATTGGATGAACAAAGTCTAAGAAATAATTATTTAAGACTGATATCTATGAAAAAAATATGAATGAATAATTATGTTTTATTCATTAATTCAATAATTATGTTTATTCATTAATTATTCATTAATATCTTTTAGGTTTTAAGCCACTATGTACATAAAAAATTATATTTAAATAAAATTAAATATTCGAAGTATTAAAATTTATTTCTATCAAAACTGGAATGGATTGTATAAGAAAATAATGAACCTTAAGTTCTAGGAACTTAAGGATTACATTACCATTAATTAAAAAATGAAACTTTCTTATGTAATTGTCAAGAGAAATGGGATTAAAAATATTCGCATAATAGCTTACAAAGTAAAAATTGTTATGACTTAGAATTAAACATTATAATAAAACAAGGAATTCGTAATTCTTTACTAAAGTTACTTAAACTCGAACAAAAAAGGCATAAGTATGAAAATTTTAACTTTTTGGTAATATCGTACATAAGAAATCTTGGAATGGAATTATATTTTATGATCAAAATTTTAATAAAATTGTATGGAGCATTTATGTACATCATCATCGTACCAACTGAAACCCAAATCTGATACAAAACTACAATTTAAGTCATAGGATCAAATAACAAATTCCATTTATTCAATTTATTGCATTTTTGAGCATTTACATTCCTGTAAAAGTACAGACAGATAGGCGATCAATCCGTTTAGAGATATGGTTCAAAATTTGACAAAGACTTATAGTTTAAATTCTAAAACTACGAGACAAACTTAATTAGTAGAAGTTATTAGTTTTTATCGTGTTATATTGTGGTGTTTATATGCCTGCAGAAGAATAGACCGATTTTAGTTCCAAATTTGAAACATACCATTCATTTTAGATTTGTGTGCTTAATTTATCTATGTGTTAAATTATATGCAGACATACTTGCTCGGAATGGATTTCGTTCAAAATTTAAGGGAAATCTGCAAATATTATGTAAAGAATATATATCATATTTCACTCTTCTAGCTTAAAGCACTTTTGTGGTACCGTGTTCACAGACAGGCATAAATTGGAAAATGTGTTTTTCAGACTAGAGGAGGCTTGAAACATTGAGATTCGTCAAAATTTCATGTTAGAATTGTGGCCGCGGTGGCCTGGTGGTAAGGTCTCGGCTTCGTAACCGGAGGGTTTCAGGTTCGAGACCCGATTCCACCGAAGAACCGTCGTGTAAGGGGGTCTGTTTCACGCTAAATCCGCCCTGACCAAAGGTCCTCCCGCTGGTGTGGTGTGATGTGGAGAGGGGGGTACCAGCTCAGGTGTCGTCCTCGTCATCTGTCCGCGGTTCAAAATGACGAGGTCTGTCCCAAAATAGCCCGTGTTGCTTCAAACGAGACTTTAATATAACTAAACCAATCATGTTAGAATTTTTTTATGATTATAGTATTTTTTTTCATTCTATATTTCATATACAAAAAAGTAAAAAGAAAATTTCTTATTCCACAGTTTTCTCTGCTACAAGATATAAGATCTAAATTAGGAAAACGGATGAAGTCAGAAACAGTAGCTTCTGGACTATTTATTTCTGCGGCTTACGACCTTTCCTTTCATCGAACCTTTTGCTCTTGTTCCCACAGGAAATCTTTGTTCCTTTCAGGGACAGGGTTTATTCGTATTGTCTGCGGAATCATAAGAATCGATCTTGGACAAAGAGCCGAATTATTCTTCCTCATTGTATCAATTGGTTATTTAGCTTGTTTTAGATGGGATACTTTTTCATTGTCTTAGTATAAAGTGGAGACACATTTTCAGACCTTAATCAATATTGTCGCTTAAAAAACAGTTTTCAAAATAATTGCTATTGTTGAATTGAAATATCGTTTAATAAAAGAAGCAAGTGTATTTTAATTAGGAATTTTGTTTTAATCCATGTCTTGTACCTCCGTCAATTCCAATGTACCTCAGTAAATTCCGACAGACATTCATCATGGAAACTATCAAATATTTCACTTATATTTACTGCACCAAACGAATGTAATGTTATGAAATCAAATACTGTGCTATGCATTTCATTATATATTATCAAGAATAGAATTAAAGTTAAAATGCAAATTATTATGAAAAAGGTTCTTTTTTTATTTTCTTTCATGAAATTGAAGTGTAGGAGGAATCTACTACTAATTGTTTAATTTTTTTCTATACGCTGTTATAAATATAAATTCAAATTATGAATAGTTTATTTTTGCAACTATTCTATGTTTTAAACACTCTAGTATGGAAAACATAAAAATAATACTTTGTTATCATTAAAAATTCGTCTGCTCAACCTCGGGAGGTTTACAGATTTCCCTTTCAGACCTCTCCGACTCTGAAAAATACATTTTCTAAATTATTCCTATTTTTCTAATAGTAAATAAGAAAAGTCTATTAGAATAGAGCTATGAAATTCGGTATGTGATGTTTTAATATCATATTTGAAATTTGGACAAAGTCTGCAGAAGATACTCAACTGTCTGTAAATGGGACAACCCAGAGCTATATTGTTAAAATTTGGTATGCATATTTAACACATTTATAAATGAATACTAAATTTTGGGCCACTGAAATTTTAAAGTCTCTGTATAGAAAATATAAGTTCTTCCTTGAAAGAGATTATCTTAAGTTTCATCTGTACAAACTAATAAATGCAATTGCTTAGCATTTAATTATAAGCTTGAAAATTCTGATCTGATAATTCATCTTCATAATTTCACAGCATGCAAATAATCCTACTTAATATCGTTCTTTTTTATTCCATGTTATATTAAACAGCTATATTAAATATAGCTATCATAACTATAGTCAAACATACAAGAAATTTTATTGATCAATTCCTACTTAAGGAGTAACGTTACAAATTTATAATAAGTTTCATTCTGAATATGCGGCGAAATCTTCTGGAATATTTTATTACGTTTCAGTAGTTTCTGTTTAATTAATATTTTTAAAATAATAAGTATTATATCTTTTTTAGTTATTTTAATAATGCAAATTAAACTAAATGGCTTTTATTACTCAAAATATTTATTTCTTAAAATATTTCTCTGTATATTTTCTGTTGAACTACAATACTTATGATTTATTTTCATATTTCATATGATTAACATATTTCATTTCCTCACTAGGTTTTATCAAAAATTTTCGAGATTTAAATAAGCACTTCCTATTTATTAAGCACTTTCTAAATTTTCCTATTTAAATTTTCATTAAATCATCATAGCATTATGAAGTTAATACGACTTTAATAGTTAATTTTAAAGCTCTATACTCTAAGAAACATCTTTAAAGGATATCTCAAAGAAAAAATTCTTAAAAATTTTTACTATTTGAGAGATATTAACAAGTTTATAATTAAGTTAAGTGAAATATTAAATTAATTTAAATATCATAATTATCCTAATAAATATCATATTAATCCTTAATATCACAAATTAAGTTAATTTAAATATCATAAAGAATCCTAGGAACTAGTGAACAGACTAAAGGAATCTCCTAAGAAGTATTGGAATAGTTTTTTTGAACGACAGATAACTTTAATTAAGAAAATTGGCGCTTAGGGAAATCATGGCATCAGGATTATCATCGCTTTCACAGACGCATGATTTTTATTTAAACAGTGCATTTTCGTCTTCATATCAAATCTTCCTTCTTTTTAGACATATCTAGTTCCATTCATCTCTAGAGATTTTAATCGTCTGTCTTTAATAATGAACAACATAATTTATAAATGCATGCATTCTTCAAAATAATTGCTTTTGTGCTTTCCTGAAACGAAATCTCTTTGCATTCATTCATTTTATCACAGAAAAAGATTTTACAAACTTAAAGCAGCAGTGTGATTTAAATAGAATAATAATTCACTTAATGTGGCAACAAAATTTATTGAAGAGGTTACGGTTTATTTGCCATTCTTGCCACATTGAAGTTTGATTAAAAATACATTAATTGGAATGTTTTTCTGCAAAAGATTTAAAGGAGAAAGCATGAAACAGCCAATAACGTTTTTAACAAGCATAAAAAATGATTTAAAGGAGAAAGCATGAAACAGCCAATAACGTTATTAACAAGCATAAAAAAAGAATTTAGTTATAGAATCGAAAGTAATTGTAAATGGTTTTATAGTTTCAACGTTGCTGAGATTCAAGTATTGGGATATCTTTTGATAACTATTAAAATTTAGTTATTGTTATAGTTTCAGGATTTAATTTTTTATTAGACTGACACCCTTCTTTTATAACAAAATCCCTTAGTTGCATTTCTCTTACTAATTTAATTAAAAGAGTTTTGTGAGATTCAAAATCAATTTTTCTCATTCAGATAAATTTATTAGCGAGGAGAAAAGATAATAAGAATTGCGAAATGAATTGATTTATTGCATTTTAAAATGAATTTTAATTATAAAAGACTGGATTCTACTTTTATGTAAAAGCGCAAACTCATTGCGACCAGAGACTATCAAAAACTAATCAGAACCATTTTTTTGCTTTAAAAGCGGAAAATATATACAGTATTAAATATTATTAGAAAAAAATAATTTAGATTGATATTCTTAGCAACAATAAAAAAGTATTTTACAATTAAAAAAGTCAAAAAAAATCAAGGCTTAAAATTGCGTAGCAATTAAATTTATATCATTGAAGAGATAATGTCTTGGATCTTAAGGTGGTATAAAAGTACTTTTTGTGTCATTATTCCTTTAAAAATTATTGCAAAAAATACGTCTGTGTAATTTATGCTGAGTTAAATTTAAGGAATTAAATCAAGACACCTGAAAGAAAATTTACTCCAGTACCTATGTTACCATCTTTTAATGCATGTTTGTGTCAAATGTGATAGCTATGAGTTCAGAAGTCTTTCTTCCAGAGAAGCATTAACATTAATTAGCATTTATTATAAATTTCCACAAACCAAGCTTAGACAGAGATCTTTGGCACTTTTCAATACAAGAGTACACTCATGAAAACAGTAGATGACACTTCCCTGAATTGGCGTAAACCTCATCAGGAATTCCTTCCTGACACTCTTCTTTGCTTGGTCCTTACCAAAGACAACGTTTTACAAGATCCAATTTCTTGACATTTTTGGATTTTTTTTGATTCATGCAGATGTTCTAACTTTCTAAACCATTTAGAATTCATAAAAACATATTTTATTTTTTGTGGAGATGGATTCATAGCTTTCCATTACAAAAGTATTTGATTACTTACATGTTAGAAGAACTTAATCTAAACGATGAATAACGAGCGTTTTTCACGTTTTGTTCAGTCTAGATTAGATAAAGACTTTGAGCCATTTATTAAAGTAATCTTTTAAGAAGTAAAAGTAAGCAATAAATTAAGTAAGTAGTAAGTAATTTTTTAAATAAAATTCCTCTAGCAATTCCTCTTTGACAAAGTCCAAACAATATAAAGTGAGTGATTGGACCAAACTCCTTCCATGAATCCAACTTCTGCCAAACACCATAAATAATACCTTTAACTAGTAACCAGACGAACAAAAAAAGTGAGTTCCCTAACTTTGCTGCCTCTAGACAAAAGACATAAACCAAGAAAACAGATATTCAGAACCCAAGATATCCAGATTCCCATTGTAGTCAATAAGTCATGACTTCTCATCCAACCATTCCTCACATCAAATCTTTGTTTCTTTCAGGCACAGAGGCCATTTGAAATGTTTGCGAATTATAAGAATAGATTGTTGCCATTGAACAAAAGGATTACTTATACTTTCTTCCAAAAGCACACTTTAGTTGTCAAAAAACAATATCTTCTCATTATTTTGTTTAAGTGCAGCGATGCGTCTAAGAATGGAAGCAATATTATGTTTTTGAAAGGAGAATCATTTTTATAGGTGATATTTATAGTTGAACTGAAATTCATTTAATATGATAGATTTTATTAGGAGATTTTACTGTGGATTTATTTTTCATGCATTATTAAACTGGAATATAAAGGCACCTAGGAAAGTATCCTTTTGAACTTTCTTTCCTCTGCAAATGAGGGTAGTGAATTCAATTAAATGATTTTTTATTGAGTACTTTCTTGGAAGGAATTCAGTTTAGAAGGAAAATTGCTCTGAGTTAGAGTTTTTTTTTTATCCCAATTCTTGAAATGAAGGCAAAGCAGAAAAATATTATTAGATATTTAATTTTTCTTATTTACCGATGTAAATATAATTCAAATATGCAATTAACTTTATTTAGCAATAAATTATTTTTTATTTTAAAATTTTCTAATAGAATTTTTACTGATTAAAATCATTGAAAGACGTCAGAAAGGATTTCAGAGTTTCTCTTTCAATTACGATTTTGAGATTTCAGAGCTTCTCTTTCAATTACGATTGTGAATCAGTTAAAAAACGAGTTATCATTAAAATAACAAAGTATTTACAGCAATTCAAATGTAATCGTTACTGTTTCAGAATAATAAGAGCATTTTTATGCAAAAAAATATTTGCTTCATTATAAATAACGCATATTAAATAAAGTGGTTCACTTCAAATTTTTTGCCGATGTCCGCTGAACTGAATTTGCTCTCAATTAAAAAAAAACTGTTTGATTGATAATTGTTTTTCTATAAAAAGATAATGGCCAAATCTAGTAAATAAATTAACGATTTTTCAATCCACTATTGTTATTTTTATGTACGATTTAAAGAAATATGACAAAATGCTTCTTTATTCTAAAAAGCAAATATAGTTTAATCTTGGGACTGCAGTAACTTCATTCTGTTCAGCCTCTTGTGAAATCCTGGCGTTCATTAAAAGAACAGAACACCAAAATATTAATTCTAACACATTTACGCATTGGACCTACCAGAGATATTCATCAACACTTATTGCTAAGATTACAGCTACTATTTTACTCTTACTGTGCTTATCATATGTCTGTATGCAAATAATATTGTCAGAATTTGAAAATTTCAATGCCCATAATTTGTAATTTTTTTGAAATGTTTCAAATTTTTTTAATGATGTAAGAACGTGATGTTGTTTTGGTTAGGGCGATTTGAAGCTCGAAATCGCGTAGGCAATAAATAAAGCATAAATGGCAATTTTAATCATCATCTTTTAATCGCATATATTTTTTTTACCTGCTTTTACCAGTATTGCATTATTATTATGTATACTTCTTTTACAGCAGATGCGTTTTTAAAAGGTTGACGTAGAATTATGACATCATAGCTGTTATTTCATCTCACAATCGGTCGAGCTCCAAAACTTTGTTTGACAGCTAGAAAAATTGAAAATGAAAGTTTAAAGAAATTATCATTATAAGACAATGTATGCAAATTATATTTATATATATATATATATATAATAATAAACACACAGAGAAAGGTGGGGGGGGGATAGAGACCGATAGATAAGTCTCATGATTGTTTCAAACTGGCCTAAACTGGTTAATATTTTAAATTAATTAAAACAAATAGTGACTTAAAAAATAATAATGTTCTCACATGATAACTTGAAATTTGCAATCATAGATTTCATTTTTTTATCATCTTTACTTGATAAAATATCATATGTTTAAATTTTTGAGACTTTAATACCCATTAAGTTTTATCCCTTAATTTAAATCTTGTTAATATTTTAGAATTATTTTTTGCATTTGACATTTTTTTTCAGTTTTATACATTTACATTGGTATGATGTTAACAATTTGTTTCGCCTACCATAATCATCACCATAGCCACTATGTTATAAAAAAATCAAAACAATCCAATTCTATTTTAAAGAACAATGCACTAAAAGTATGTGAAGTTTTTCAAGAAAATTCCAGTTCAAAAATTTTAATGCATCCTTTTATAAATTATGAAATACTTAGAGATGAGATTTGGATGAATCTTGCTCGGTGATAAATATAAATACACGAGTTTTTGGAGATTAATTGTATACTTTTAATGCATTTTAAACTGCGCTTACCTTTTAGAGATACTTACTTGATCGATGATTGCAATCCTTATAATGTGATTTATAATTCCACTTCAGTGATATTAAATTGTATTATATTCCACACCACACTAATTTACTTACAATTTTCTTTATTTGTAGGCAATACATAAAAAATGTAGTAAAATATATTTTATATCAATATAAAACATATTTTATATCAACATAATATCAACATAAAACTTCAAAAATAATATTAAATAATTGAAAAATATGCTTTCATTCTTAATAAATTTTTCTATTTCATTAGTCTTGCAAACTTTTTAAAAACATTTGTTTTTAAATTATAACAATTTTGTCAACATCCAAAAATTTAAATTATTACTTTAAAGGCAAATTTCAACTTAAAATTGTTTTTATATGTTAAAGTAAATAATACAGAATAGTATTAGATTTCATATAATACTATTCTAAATTGTTTTCTTTACTATTCTATTATTTCTTTTATTCTATATTTTTTCTTACACTTATGGTTCTTAAAACTTTTCACCTATTTCAGAATTCTCTAGTAATGAAATTTATCAGAAATTAATTTAAGTTGAATCATCACTATTTTAAGATCTATTTAATTTATAACCTAAATGAATTTTTTAACTATATAAAGTCTAACAATAAATTCATTCATAGTTTTAACTTCTTCCAAACACCATAAATAATTCTAAAAACTAGTGAACAGAATCTCCTAAAATCAACCAAGTTGAATTCTTTTAACACAAGGCAAACAATTTAAATTAAGGAAGAAATATTGAGAACTTATATCCTCTGGAGTCACATTGCCATCAACGACTTCGATCGTTTATCGAAACACATTTCATCTTCGGGTCATACTTTTTCTTTCATTTCAAACACACTTTATTCTAAGCGTCTGCAGAAATTTCCAAGACTATTCTGAACAAAGAAGATAATAATTACCAACGCATTCTTCGAAATAATTGTACTATTTTGAGGAGAAATATATTCGAATTGGCTTCTTATTTTATCCCAGAAGTATTTTTTCAACTTTAAAGTAACAATGAGATTTTACACTGTTAAAACTCATTTAATGAGGTAGCAGATTCAATGGGTAGTTTTACTATTTCTTTATCGTTCATATCTTATTAACATTCGGTAAAAATGTATCGAAGGTAAGAATTTGAATGTTTTTTTTCCTGCCAAACGATTATATGATAAAGAAATGAGACGAAGAAAGATATTTCGAAATGGAAATTTTCAGTAAAGAATTAATGTTATCATGAATGGAAAATGTGGTAATTTTTTTATAATTTTCACATTTGGAAAGAATAAGCAATAGTTAAATAACTATTAATTATAATATTTATCTTGGTTTCTATTTAGTGCCCATAACAAACTGAAATATTATTTTTTAAAGAAATAATTGTATTCTTTTACAAGAAAGTTCATTATCATCTTCAACTTATGAAGTAATGAAAATAATTTAACTGTATTATAAATTAATTAATTTTTCAATTTCTTAAGGAAAATAATAATAAAGGTAGAAAATGAAATAAATAAGTAGATTTACCTGAAATTAAAAGATAGATCAGTTCTTCATTATTACTAATTCTAAGATTATACTATCAAGTTTTATAAAAATGGAGTCATAAAGACATTCCAAACTGAAATTGTCACATTTTTATTTAATTATTTCAAGGACAGAACTATAACAAAACTTTTCCACTATAATTTTAATACATATATGAAATTATTTTATGTTTAAATAAAAATAATAATTTGGTATATTAAAGCTCATCTAAACCAATTGAGTTTAAACTTTAGAGTTTCAGAATTGTTCAGAATATTAAGGTATATATGAATGCATCCGGAAAATGTATTAAAATAGTAAACGTGAAATTATTTTTGGATAAATTGATATGCTTTTTTCTTGGTTGTTATATCAAAAAGTTTTCGTGCTCATAATATGTTTCATGTTAAAAGTCGAAAAATTCCAAATCTATGAATAAAATTTCTGAACAATCTAAATAATAGTTAAACCCACGATGCATAATTTTTTCCTAACTTATCGTTGATAGCACACAACACATCGTATAAGTTAACCCTTTAAATTAACCCTTTAATTTCTTTAATTAATAATTAAGTAACAAATCAAGACACATCATTTTTTTTCTAGTCATATTATGTTAAAATATTTTTAGGCTTGAAATTAGAATAAGGAAAGGGATTCATTTAGCTTATTAGATAAATTTAATTTGATTGATTAATTAATTTGGTTAATTAATAATTAAGTAACAAATCAAGACACATCATTTTGTATGAGATAAAGAACTGAAGCATCTAAGTTTCTGTCTTTCTAAAAATTTTGTCAGAACTTAATGTCAACCTACATAATTTCATACAAAGATTGATAAATTTGGGGGGAAGCATACTTCCCACAGCCCTAGAAAGGGTTAAGGAATTTATATTTTGGTTTGATTATTTAAATAGTTTGAGTGATAAGTTTCTTTATGAGGAATCATATAATAATCATAATAAATAGTAGTAATGAAGATAATTGGCCATGTTATGAATGCTGATATTCAAAATGTTCTAGAACTTCTAAATGTTTTTAAACATTAAAACTCGTGCCATTTCCCAGTGTAGAAAAAATTATTATTATCATGTGAAAGTTTATAAAAATGTATTCGTTCATGAATTATGCGTTTTTCCAAAAAAAAAAAAAAAGAAAAAAAGAATTATTATGCTTAGAAAAGAGCGGAAAGGAATTTTCATATTTTTACAATAATAGGTTCAGATAAATTATAATTCTATAATATATTTGCTATAAAGCCAATTAATATTATGAATGAAATTTAATATAATTTTTAAATGTGGAATTTATAGTGTTGAGCTATTTAAGTCAAAAAAGAAAAGTACTAATGTATATAATGTTTATAATGAAAATGTTCAAAAATATTGCAAAGATTGCATTTTTTTTTAATTCAAAATTCACCAAGTATTTATGTGTATGAAATATGTATCGGTAAAGTTAGTTCTTTTCGAAATATTTAAATAACCTCCTGCCATTTGTCTCCAGACATAGCTATTGTTGTTCAAAATAGTAAATAGAAACGCGCATCTTACTATTTTGTCAATGTAATTTACATCTTCCTATTTTTATAAATATAATGTATTATTTTATAATTTAAATAATATTTTATTGATTATTTTCCAAATAACTGTGTTATTATAAAATTATTTTTGAAAATATAATTTATTACTTCCTTTTCCCCTTAATAATAGAAGCAAGTGAACTGAAAATTTAAACTGGAATCATTTGCGCATTCAACTGCAAGTTATCTTGTAGCGTAAAATTTGAAGCCTTCCAACAAAATCAATATCCCATGACAATTTGTCTTTAGTTTTGACATATCTCTTAATTTTTAGATTAACTTAACTATTACGAACTATAATTATTTTTCTAATTTCATCCATTGATCAAAATTAATTGTTTAATTTGAATAAAATATCAAGATATTGTAAAAGTAAGACGAATAAAACGAGAAATTTCAAGCAACGACTGAATTCCGATTACCCTATTCTTATGCTTCAAAATCAAAAAAGAAATTTGTTGAAAAATGTGGTTTAATTATCTGCAAAGCAATTTAAGTGCAGCACAATAGTATACCAAGAATTCGGAAATGTGCTTTTGAAAATGATTGTCAAGGAAAATCCATTGACCAAGTTAATTTTTTAAAAAATCTTCGGAGATAAATGCCATAATTGTGAAGAAAAACATGACAAAATAAGCAGATTACACCATTGAAGTTCTCGAATCTAATATTATCTCTAACATAATCCTGAATTTAAAGAAAGAAATCCATAAAAGTTTGAAACACCGTCACCATTTGCTTCTTTAATCTTTTTCTTACAAAAAGAATAAGAGAGTAAAGCTTCGCAGCCAAGGGATTCTGTTTACAAATTTAAAATATGTAATGAAATTATTAAAAATCTAAAAATCACAGAAACAGTTTCAACATTCAAAATAAAAATTAAGAGTAATTTATCGTTTAATTTAATGTAGTTTTTTGATAATAAGTATTACGCCCCATATTTATTTTTCTTTGCTACTATTATTACAGATTAAAAATTCATCAACAGTACTAATATTATACTAGAGAAAGTATTAAATATTACTTTGCGACATACTTAAACATTTGTTAGTTTGTATCAATCATATTGGGATATTAATTTTCCCTACCTTTTAGCAGCGCCATCTGTATTCATTCTCTTACAATAAACGAAATTACAGTGTATTTGTATAGTAGTTTCCCACAACTTTTCTCACAATTATTAACAAATATATCACTTATATATATTTTTGGTGACTCATTTAGGGACTATACATTTTTTCTAATAAATCATTTAGCTGAGAGTTTACTTTTTAAAATATATTTAGAAAAACAAATAATCACTCGTAATTAATTAAAAATATTGCCGAATAGCATAACGATAAGCTGATTGACATTTTTATTGGTTCTATTTTTTTTTAAAATCTAAAAGTTGGAGAAATGCAATTTAGATTGCTAAGGTTTCGTTGTTTCTTTTGATGAATATCTCTGTTAAGGATTTTGTACTGGAGGTATTGGGGAATTTCTGAATTACTAGAAGTTTTAAGATTTTGGAATAATTCCCCGCCTGGATTACCGGTGACTATATTCACAGGTTCAAGATTGGACTATTTTTGCAAAAATGTTGCATTTATTATATTACATGTTTTCTAGATTTATCTGCAATTCCCCATCATAAAAAAACAATGGGTTTTATTATTATTATTTTTGTACAAATTCTGGTACCCTGAAAGTAATGGTTAGAGCGGGAAAGTAAGTCATTGAATTAGAATTTATTATTTGTTTACAACACGACTTTGGGAGCTCTGGTGGGAAAAAAATGTTTTTATGTCATTGTCTCTTCTTCTAGTGTTGTCAGATTTAGATGTGTCTACTGTACTTTCGAACTCAGTTGGAGTGAATATTTTTCACTATCCACCTTGCTTCGGCTGAATTTGGATTCGAATTTGAAACAGATACCGGTGATCTGTGAGTCGTTTACAATTAAAGAAACGGGTTATAGTATTTCCTCGAGATCTGAAATGGATAAGAAATTCATCGTTTCGCTGGCATTTTGAAATTACACCTATTTCTTAATTCGAATGTTTTGTTTTTCCTGGTGATTTGATTTTGCATAGAATTTTTGTCACTTCTAGAAGAAATCCTATCTGAATCGTCCAGGATGTACGTGGCAAATCTTTGTTTTCACTTTTGGTCTTAACGTGGTAAGTATTTGTATTTATTATCTTGAAAAATTGAGCGTAAATTATCATTGTCTTCTGTTTGAATATTTTAATGTATTGTGTCGTGGGGCTTTTTATAAGGCCTAAATTTTCATATTTTATATGAACACATAATACATTTTCATATAAATGTTTTGAAATTTGTTTTTTGAATAACTGCTCATATAAATTTTCACATTTTTTATATTTTGCTACTTTTATATATTCATTTTATATTTATTATATATTTTCATATTTTATATTTGCATTATTTGATATTTTTATGTTTTTTATTGATCGTTTATATGTCACGAATGGATAGTGTGGGTTTAATAAATGAATGTGCTTTACAGGGGGACAAATATAAAATTGATATTAAATTAGATTTTATCCATTTTTGATAATGTTTGTACGAAAATTAGTAGTAAATTTTTACAAAGCCAATTGAATCAGATTGTTGGGGCAGAATTTGTTCAATTTATTGTAAGCCACGAGTTTCAGATTAGGGCTGAAAAATTGTGGATTTTGAATCATAATTATTGAAAATGGTTTCGTCATTAAAACGAGAATAAAAGAAAAATGCTTATTTTGAAGTAAGGAAATTTTTGATACTAATATCATCAGTATCACAGTTATGTTTGAATTTAAGCGAATGTGGAAGATTTTTGTGGTTTTAATTTTTTTTTTGAAAATGTAAATTTAAACGGTGACAGATCATAAAAATTTTTCAAATAGAAACAGATTATCTAAATTCAACATTTTGTTTGAGTACTGGTAGAGAAAATTTTCATTAAATTCTTTTCATAATTCATTTATATTGTTTGTATGCGTGCCTTTGGGAAAAAGTTTAAACACAGTAAAAAAAATATTTCATTTAAATAATGCTTTATTTCCCTTAATAAATGCATCTGTGTGTGCAGGAGGGAGATGATCTTCTTTTCAAAGTTTTTTGTTTTTTTTTCCTTAGTCTATTAATCACTCTAACTGCTCAATCCTTGAGTTATAATTTAGTAAATTCAAAAATTGCAAAATGGTGTCCTTTTTTCAATTTTTTAAAAATGGGTACTTAATAATTCTTTTGAAAATACCCATATTTTATAGTGATTTAAATGCATTTTTCAATTTTAAAGCAAAAAGATATCAGTCTGTAATTTTTGATTAATACAAAATTTAAAAAAAAAAAGATGGTTGAAATTTTTCTCATAAGAAAGTAAAAATATACAAATAGATTTTTGCTTATTTTATCTAAGTTTCATATTATAGGTAGAAGTACCTAACTAAATTGCCATAGTGTAAAAATGAAATGAAGTCCTTTTATGTAATTATCTGCATCAAAACTCAAAGCAATCAAACTAAACACCTAAGCAATTGGACTTTGTGCCATTTTTATGGAAGAATGTTCTAATACTCACTTAGTCTGCTTTATTGAAAAGAACTCCAATCAGCATTTAATGTTTTAAAAATATGATTCATATATAGATTTTAAGAAAACTGTTTTTACCACGAAATTTCTCATTTTGACAGGTTCAAATTGGAAACTCTTCCATAAGGTAGTAATATGCTGAACGTGTATAGTATTTCCTTTTTCAGTCTCGACTTTCAATATGAATTGAATTTTTAAGTCTGACATTCTGATTGTCAGTAATCTGAAGTACTTACCTTCTATGGGCTTAATTTTATTTTTCAAAGAACTATTTCTTCCGATTGTATCATTCAATCAGGCAAAAAAAAAAAAAAAAAAAAAAAAAAGCGAATGAGAAAACATTTTAGGGAATTCAATGTTAATTTATTTCCTAAATTTCTTGTGTCCTCTATAGTTTTCTTAATTTGTAATCTAAGTTATGTGGAAATGTTAAAATCTCGAAAAGAGCATTACTTTGAAACTCTTCATTTATTATAAGATTTCTAAAATAATATAATACGAATTAAAATATTACATCTCAGTTCTCACCTGAGAATGTATATAATGCTGTCAAGCAAAAACAAATGTCTACTTTTTTAGTAATGACATAAAATTATTAAAGGAGATGTGAACTATATAGTTGAAACTTGATTGGTTTATTTTATTTTTAAAATTTAGTTTTATGTATACAAAAGTGACAGTCAAAAAACTTACTTTTTTGAATTTCAATTTTTTTTTATATATTCTGATGTATTGAGGAAAAACAAATTTTGAATGAGAAATATACATTAACTCTGTACTCAAATCTAATTAAATTTAAAACTCTGATTAAAAATTTGAAAATCGCTTAAAAACCACCTGACACAGATTTATTACATTTGTGCCCTACATTGTATATTTATCATGCAAATGAGCATGATGAAATTTAAGCATGAAACATTATCAGACTATTATAATTGGACTGCAGGGTAAAAAATGTAATTTTTCTTAAATTTTTATCGCATGGGAAGCAAGCAACAACAGATACAGTTTTCATCTATGAATATATAAATCCTTCAAGTGTCACATGGAAATGTAGTAAAAATTCTTTCTATGTGTTATTAAATTACTTTTAATGAAATAATTTCCTTTAAAACTTTTTAGAAATATTTAAAAATATATGGATTAAAATTGTTGCATCAAAATTCCAGTAGAGTTATATTAATATTTTACAATGGATAGTTATTTTATTCTTTAATTATTCAAACCATTTCAATATTGGATATGTAAAGTTATTTCTTACACATTTTCTCCTTCGATATGCCTATTATTAATAAACTATTCAATACCAGAGGAAATTCTTTTTCAGAAAAAATGATAAGCATCAGTTTATCTACTGTTCTGCCCTAAAGCAAAATAATCTGTTTTCTCTTAACTATTGTTTAGTAATGGACGTGGATAAATGATATTAATCATGTTTTGAAGGCCATCATTATCGGTAATGAGTAATTTTCATCCGAAATTTCTGAATGTTTTCGCCATATATCTAAATGTTTATGCATGCGTTTTATTTGGACTTCAGGCAAAATACAAAAGTAAATATCGTTTTATGCGTAAGGAGAAAACGCCTTTTGTTGTTTTACAACATTTATAAAATATATAATTAAATAGTTATTGTTTTTCTACTGGATGTTTGATATGTGGTAGTGCATAGATTGTGATTTTTGTGCATATATTATGATTTTAGTAGTTGCATTTAAAGGAAACCATCAATATTAAATAAATATTAAAAAGTATAAGTAACCTAAAACTATTTATTTTTTTATTTCATTTAAATTACTGTCAAGCAGCAAAAGCTAAATTGAAAAATTTGTAAGTAAAATTATATATTTTATATTTTCTAAAAAAATTATTTATTTTATATATTTTTTAAGAAAGGAACTTGCCAAGTATGTATTCCCTAGCAATGGAATTTAACATTTTTACGAGGCCGTGGTGGCCTGGTGGTAAGGTCACAGCATGTGAGCCGTAGGGTTTCAGGTTCGAGACCGGATTCCACCGAAGAACCGTCGTGTAAGGGGGTCTGTTGCATGTTAAATCCGCCATGCCAAATGTCCTTCCGCTGGTGTGGTGTGGCGTGGAGGGGTGTGTGTGCCAGCTCAGGTGTCGTCCTCATCATCTGACCGCGGTTCAAAATTACGAGGTCTGTCTCAAAAATAGCCCTAGTGTTGCTTTACAACGGGACGTTAATATAACTAAACTAAACTAAACTTAAAATTTTTACTTTCACATGTACAAACTATACAAAGAAAAAGTATTACAATCTTCAAAATATTTGAACACTATATTTTAACGATTTTTTACGTTTCAGTCACCTTTCTGAATCCCAAAATCTCATTTTTGGAATTATATTTGTCTGTAAACAAACAAAATGATTCAAGAGTACTTTAAACTAGATGGATCAATTTCGATACATGGTATATACATCAAGTTTTTAACAAACTCCATTCACAGATAGTCCATTAGTCCGACTTCAGAATTTAAATTAGCATGATAACTATAAAACAAAGAGAGCTAAATGTATAAATTTCAGTACGAAGATTTAACATCGAAATTGTAAATAACATATTTGAAACCAAATCCTTCAAGGAATTGACAGTCTGTGAACCTGATCTGTCACAAGCATGTCAAATTGATAAATTAAAAATGCAATACTTTAAATGAAATATATGAAATTTGGTATGTTATTTTCTGAATATAATTGTATCTATGTCAAATTTTGGTTTGATTTGAACGGAAAAAAGGCCTATAAAATATGTATTCGATTTGCTAATTCTTGTGTAATAACTGCATTCGAACGATTACTTGCAGAAAAAAAATCGCTAAAGATTACACTTAAAAAAACTGTTTCCTAATTATTGTCCAGAAGTGGCCAGTGATTAAAAGTAATCAAGTATATTTTTAAAAGAATTTGCATATCGGAAATAGCTAGAAACCACATATGAGCGAGGACGCAGATTTGAGGTACATTCTGAAAAGTAAACAGCTCGGGGTTTGAATTTAGCTATGGCATATGAAGGTTTATAATTACAGTTGGGCTTATAAATTTCGAAGCATAATCAGTAGCAAATAGTTCTATTTGTTGTTCGTAAAAGGGTCTTAAAATATCTGGCATTTCTTGTAAAATGGGGCTGGAGATTTGGTATTTGTTGCAAACCATAGAAGAGCCAGAATGCCGACCTGAGGCAACTCTCGAAAAGAAAACTGATGGAGATTTGAATTTTGCAATCGAATATGAATGTTTATAACTATAGTTGGGCTTATAAATTTAGAAGCATCATCAGTAGCATTGCCGAGTAGTGGTTCGATTTTTAGTTCCAAAAAGGGTCTTGAATCATCGTTGCAAGATGAAGAACTGCAACTGTAAATCATGCTGCCAATCTTGACTTTGCCATTCTCACCCCACGGCCAAAGGAAGTGAAGTGAAGATAAAGGCGAATGCGCGCGAAATGAGTGGAAGAACCCAATGAATTTATTTTGATGGGTACTATAAAAAGGAAACTTCCAGATATGTATTTTAAATTTGCACGTTAATTTTACATGTGCAAATAATTTTTATTTACTCTAGATGACATAAAAAAGTGAAATAATTTGTACCAAGATTCACATCGTAAGTGCTTCCAGAATCTAAATCATTTGAACCATTGAAAAAATTAATTACGGTTGTATTTTGCAAACTTTATTTTAACAAAAAGATGAAAAGAGATTTATTTGATAAGGAAGAAAATTATTTGCTAAGGGACTCGTATAAAAGCAAATAGAGGGGCATATAAAAGATTTTGTATTCCAAGTTATTGCTATGTTAATCAAAAATACATTGTTTCTTAAATTAATATTGTGATACGCAATCGATTAAGATAAACTTGTATTTTCTGTTATAGACATGACCTTCAATATCTCGGAGATTAATCATAGAATTATTGATTCTTTAAATAATTGGAATGGAAGCCTACAGGAAAAAGCTGTAAAAATGGAATAAAACATCGTTGTAGCTGATTTTTTTTTCAAGACTCTTTCAGTCACTGTGAACGATTTAATATAAAACATGACAAATAAACAGCCATGGTGACAAAAAATTAAAGAAGTTAAACAAGCAGATTAAGTGCACTGCACTATCAATTTTTAATGGTTCAAAGCCAGTTAATGGATCAGAGAATAATTTCTAGATGTTTTCGTTAAGAGCTCAAAATATGAGGAAATTTTTTTTAATTGTAATGAGATGGGGGGGGGATATAGAAATTTTAAGAAAAATCTTACATTATTCTGTTATACATCGTTTTATGAAGTTTCTAGTGGAAATTCGCAAAGGATGCGTTTCTGGATTTTATTGAGGGCCGCGGTGGCCTGGTGGTAAGGTCTCGGCTTCGGAACCGGAGGGCTTCAGGTTCGAGACCCGATTCCACCAAAGAACCGTCGTGTAAGGGGGTCTGTTGCACGTTAAATCCGACCTGACCAAACGTCCTCCCGCTGGTGTGGTGTGGTATGGAAAGGGGGGTGCCAGCTCACGTGTCGTCCTCGTCATCTGACCGCGGTTCAAAATTACGAGGTCCGTCCCAAAATAGCCCAAGTGTTGCTTCAAACGGGACGTTAATATAACTAAACTAAACTGGATTTTATTGATTGAGGATACAAAAATAGCCATTGTTTCGTGCTTACAGTACCAATTCTTTTCATCTTCAAAAAGTACATCTAAAGTTGATGAATAACACTCTCAAGGCATTGTAAATTGCGGAAGCATTTATTCTATTTCTCTTATATTTGACGGATAAAAGCACTTTCTTGTTTGAGAAATTTCTGACATTTTAGGCAACTTGCGGGAGTATTAGAATCAATTGTTAAGAAATTTTATTTCTTCTTGGAACAGAAGAATGAACTAGAGTGCTTTCTTTGCTGCTTTTGGTTTCCTTTAAGAGTAAAATTTGATTTGGAATAGATTAATACATATTGTTTTCTTAAACGTCTTGAAAAGAAGATTTGTGACAGTTCAGAAAATCATCGAATATTTTTCTGGATGGTTTAAACCATGAACTTCTTTTTCTAAGCTTAAAAGGAAACTGAATTATTGAAAAATAACATTTCTATTTGAAGTATGGTTGGTGAATGTCGTTATACAGTTTTCGTGCATTTTTTTCGTCCATTTTTAATGAAAAGTAGAATTGTTAGCGTCTGTAACCAAAAAAAGTTCAATAATGGATTATGATTAAAAAGTAATTCTTTAAAAGCAAATAAATGAATGACTGATTCCGAGAACGTATTTCTTTAATCTTTAAATCTTAGTATCATATTTCTGTAATAATAGAAATGAATGTGTGCGTGATAGGTATGATGATACTGTGGCGAATTGTCATGAGTGAGAATAGAACCTGGGACCTTGTGGTTCGCAGCCCAGTAACATGACCACAATACAAAAGCAATTGCTCGCGTAGCTGACTTATAAGATTTCACTACAATACTATACAGAACATACCGTTACAGAAACTAAATGTGGTACAGTTATTATTTGCAAGGTGGGAATGCGTGGAGATATTTTTTAAAATCTTTAGTTAATTATATATTAAACGAGAGTTTAAAATATTCCCATGATAATATCCGAGAATAATATTGCACAAAACTAATTTTTACATGATTTTAAGATTTAAAAAATTGTCTTTTCAATGATGTTAATTTACCTGTCATGCAAATTATTGCTAAATTCTAATACATTTTTTTTTAATTGTGTGGTTTTTAGTAGTCGGTTTTATCGTCGATTCTTTGTACTGAAATTGAAACCGCTTTTTTATTGTCCGGTCAAATTCCTGGTCACGTGATTTTCTTCCTTTGTTTGAAAGCTCAGGAATAATTATTTTATCCCTTTGCATCCAAAGCAGCCAGTAAAATTAGCAATGATTAAATCTCTAATGCTTGGATAATATCTCGTCTTGAATATATTGTCACGTAGATACTTTAGTGTAGAACTTAATGACACACACAAGAGGTAGAGCTAAACCAATTTATTAACTGAACTTAGAACTGAGAATACAGTAACTAACAAATCTTCTGCTTTTATATAAGCAGAGAAAGTTCCAAAATACTCTTCTGGAGACAGTAAGAAAAGTCCAGAACACTTGTCTGGTAAACTAAAGAAATGTCCAGTATCTTCTGGAACATGAAATAAAAGAAAACATAAAATCAAGGCATTAAGTGTTTACATATACCATTAATCTCAGTGTCTCTAGCGGGATTCGAACCCAGGTCCCTTGATCACAAGACCAGTGCCATGACCATTCGGCCATGGAGATTCGACAGTTTTTCTTCAATGCGTCAATATAAAGAATATTTTTTCCTTCTTCTTGATGTTATTGAGATATGAAATAAGTGTAGTTTATTGAATAAAAATTTCACAAGAATAAAAGTGAACGAATCCTTTTGTAAATAATCACTGTTAGAATTTCAATGGTTATGAAAAATAAGAAAGTTAAATAATTATAGGAGAAAATCATTTCTTTTTGTATAAATAAAAACAGCTAATATATATAATATAAGAAGCATTCTGATTAACTGCTAAGCATCATGTGATTTTGTGACTGCATAGGTGAAATGTGGTAGTCTTGAATAATATCTATTCATCAGAATTTTTCAACACCAAATGAAGATTTTATTTAGGCTTATTATGGACTGGCGCCAGAAATTGTGCCAACAATAATTCAAATATGTATCAGTAAATTGAATAACTAGTTATTTCATGTTGTCTGAAAGCACTTAATACTTATGTTCAAAAATGCTAAAAGTAGAACTTACAATGAAATGAAGGAAATAAAAAAAATATATTCTAATTTTTCCAGAATAAATTTTCATTTCTATCGAACCAAGATCGTAGTATGATATTCCTCTCAATAATTTGTTAAAATTGTTGGAAATTATTTTCATGGACGGAATGCTCAACCATTTGCATTTGCTTATCTTTCATGTTAACTTTTTTTCTTCGTATTTCTAATATACGCTTGAGCTTAATGTGCTATATTCATTTGGTATATAGCAAATTGTAGAAATTATTATTCAATCTTTTGACTTTTGAAGGTTATGTCTTGTTTAATAAACAGCAAATATTTTGTGTTACTTATTGAATGTCAAAGCTGATATTCAGTCGTTTTTGATATAATGTTTAAAATGAATCTCTAGGATTAATCCTTGTATAAAAATTGCAAAATAATTTTTCCGAAACATTATCTATCTAGAACACTAGATTTTATGAAGTTTTCTTTGTTTATTATTTAAAATTCATTAATTGCTTAGAACTAAGGCATAGAATCTATTTTCTATAACTTATATAGAACCTGCATTCTGCTTCACATAAAATATGCTTATATAATAGAATAGAGAGAGGGGGGGGGAACTTTGTGTAATTTGAAATTCCGCAATTACACAGCAGTTAGGAAATATCCACAAGTATTCATCATTCTTGAATACCTTGTTTTTGCCGTTAAACAAATCGATTTAATACGACTTTGAAATTCATGCCAATTCAAATGGACTTTTATTTAATCAAATTAAAGAACGTCATAGGTAAATGAAAACATAACCAATTTCTACTGCTGTACTTAGACGAGTGTTGAAGGACATCAAGTGAGAATAAATTGCTGCCATATACTTTTTATACTTTCTAGTATACAACGTATAGTAGTAGAAAAAATAGTGCATTCGTTAAAAAAAATTTTGAATTCGCTATTAAAAATTTTTTCTCCATGTTTTGGACCTTACTACGTTTTGAATTACATAAGATTTTGGAGTTATAGCTCTATTTGTGCACATTATAACTCAAATACAAGCTATTGTGTCCATCAACTAGAGGAATGAAATTTTTCATGTGATCTTTATACCAAATTTGTAGATTTTTATTAAATTTTGAGCGCGATATATTCAGAAAAAGTATGCTTATCTGGCTGTTCGAGTACAACACGATAGACATAAACGAAGAAAACTGAAAGAATAAAATTTGGATTTAAAAAATATAGCATAGACGCTTATCAAATTTTTATCCAAATCCAAAAAGGGGTAGACCGTCTGTCGGTCTGTATTTTCAGAAACATGGAAAAGCGATAACTCAAAAACGCAGAGTAGTTTTATCTCAAATTGTTAGCATAGTGTGCTGTAATAGATAATATATATGAATTGAAAATTTTAAGTTTATAACACTTGAAGATAATAAAAAATTCATTTCAGAGTTGATATGTGTAGAATAGGCATGACGTCTCTTAGGTTAGGCTAAAAATGCATCATTATATGACTAGATGATTCATACACGTATTTTATTTTCCCTCAATTATATTAATTCGTTTCCTCCATTAAGCTAATTTGTACAAGATGTCTTCCTTTTAAATAATTTTAAAACCCTTCTCAATGTACTGATTGCCGTATATAAGATAGAAACGTATTTTTTCGTAGATAATTATAGCATCTGAGTCCCAGACTGATCTTCCGCCTAGAGACGAAAATGATTCGGAGATTCTGTAAATTTCTATCTCATTTCGGGTTTCAATAGATAGCTCCAGAGATTTCAAACAGCAGTACTCCCGAAGGGCCCTTTGATTCTGAGGCAATATGCAATTGATCTCATTTTGTCTGTCACCATGGTTGCAAGCAATTTGGAGTTATTTCTTCCGCGTCTTTTATAGGATTTTTTTTTCGATCGGCACATTCAATTGAACATTTATATACTACGACTGGATTAGATATTGAGGTTTATTGGCGCAAGATTTATATTTGATACAATGTGCCCAAAACATAGTGGAATTATGTTCTCGGATGTTTGAGGAAGAAAAAGTGCGATTTATTTAGAATAAAATATCATCTAACTACGCATTTATAAGATATATGATCATTTTTCATCAATATGTAAAAGATATTTCATATTTCAGGAAGGGGAATTATATATTATTTTATTTTAAAGATAGTTTTGCTGTTGGTTTGCTCAATTTTCTCTATAATTGAGCATGCTTTCAGAAAAATGGAAGAAAAAGTTATTGATTACTCAGTCAAAAATTAACTTATATTTTTATTAGTTTATACATCAAAATTCATCAAGGAAACATTCTTTTTTATATTTAGTTTTGGTGTAGAATATTGTATATAACTTCAATATATATGAATGTTGATTAATAAATTAGTTTTTATCAATCTGTCTTTTCGAAATCGT
>JAPMOR010028422.1:40630-52524 GCA_026543865.1 Argiope aurantia
CGAGAAACCACATCTTGCATTTTGGACAAGCGGGCGGTAAACAGATGAAGCGAATGAAAGCGGAGAAAATTTAAATATTATATTTGAAATGAAAGCCAAACAGGGTGATAACGTTAAAAGAATATGAACGTAGAAAAATTCGTTAATGAAAGTTAACCTAGACGGGGTGAGCTAAATTTAGAAACTGGGAATACATTTTTTCGAATAATAAAAGAAATAAAACAGAAGCATGACAAAACAAAAGTGAAAAAAATAGCAATGTTTGTGGAAGGGAATCCATACGACCAGTGCCGTCTCGAACATGCACAGAGCAAATGTTTTCTCATAGAATAGATAGTAGAAAATGTTCGATAAAGAAAGTTTCAATTCCAGCCAGTCTTATTCGAGTCGATCCTTTTATCGCTATCGAATCTATCGGGAATTTGTATGTTATATACGTATGTTTTCGTGTTAATTGCAATTCACCATATTAAATATTCAAGGCATCAGATTTATGCAGACTCATGAATAAATTTTTAGGCGGAAGTAAGCAAGCATTAGTCAAGCATCAACAAGTATACAGACGAACGTGGTTCCGAAAACAAAACCAAGGAAATATTCTCAATAATACTTAAATTTTGGGTTTACCAGTACTGAAGTAAATGAAGAAGAAAGGCCCCTGTGTAGCATCTGCTTACAAATGTTAGCCGCAGACAGCATGAAACCTAATAAACGACATTTGAAAGCGCTTCATAGTGAGTACGTCAACAAACCCAGAGAATTCTTCGAATTAAAATTAAAATCATATGAAAAGCAAAAATCATTTTTTAAAGAAACTTTGTCTATGAATAAAAAAAATCTTTTATTGCATCTTACAAAGTTCATATAAAATAGCCAGAGGTAAAAAACCTCACACCATTGGTGAAGAGCTTATTTTGCCAGCAGCAATTGAGATTGTAGAAACTATGTTTGAAGATAATTTTACAAAGCAATTGCAGAGCATACCTCTTTCAAATGATACTGTTGCTCGTCGAATTTGCGATATAGCTGAAGACGTAGTGTCAGCTTTTCTCGAAGTTGCGTGACAAATTGTTTTTAATACAGCTTGACGAAGCAACAGATAATAATAGGGATGCTCATTTAATTGCCTATGTTCAAATTTGTGATAATATGTCAGTAGTAGAAAAACTACTTTTCTGCAAACCAATAGAACTCAAAACATCAGCGCTCGCATTATTGCTATTTTAAATGATTTTATGAACGAGGCAAACATAGAATGGAAAAATTGCGTCGGAATATGCACCGATGGTGCTCGTTCAATTTCCGAAAGATTCCAAGATATACAAGCATTTTTAAAACAAAAATCGCCTCAGTGCACACATTGCATGATCCACAGAGAAACTTTGGCTTCGAAAGAAATGAGTCCTGGTTTGAATATTGTGTTAACTACAGTTGTAACCGTAGTAAATTATATAAAAATGAGACTCTTGAAATCGAGAATCTTTTCCGCACTTTGTGAAGACATGGGTTCAGTACATTTAGCGTTACTATTTGATTGCGAGGCAAGATGGTCATCACGTGGGAAATTTTTGCAACGTGTTTATAAATTAAGAGAAGAAATCGCCATTTTCATAAAAGAAGAAAACAGACAGGAGGCCGAGAATTTTCGCGATTGTTTATTTGTGGTGAAATTGAAGTACTTAGTGGACATATTCGAGAAATTAAATAACTGGAATCTTCAACTCCAAGGAGCAAATACACATATGTTGGATACGAGTGATAAAGTTAATGCTTTTTGTAGAAAATTGGAATTGTGGAGTAGAAATTTGAAGCAAAACACCTAACAATGTTTGCAAAAGTGGATGATTATACTAAAACTTATAAGGCTGAAGAAGAACATGTAAAAGTTGTTTTTGTAACAATTGAAAATCATTTAGGCCGTGCTGGCAAAGAATTTTAAAAAGTATTTTCATGCTGAACACAAACTGATAGCAAGTTACGAGTGGATTTAGGATCCATTTCATAAGACTCCCGAAGGACTCTCAATTGATGAGGTGAAAAAATTCATAGACTTCACGACAAATGGCGAAACTAAAAGACAATTTAATAATAAATCACTATTTGAAGTTTGGGCAGGAGCAAGGAAGATTTTTCTGCACTAAAAACATTTCACATTCTATTTATTACCATTCAACATCCTACCTTTGTGAAACTGGATATTTTGCTGTGGCTTCTTTGAAGACAGAATATAGAAACAGAACTGAGAGTGGCTATTTCAAATACTAAGCCTTTCTTCGAAAAACTTTGCTCTGTAAGACAGGTCCAAGGAAGTCACTAATAATTAATAAATTTGTTTTTAATTTAGTATGTTTTGTTTAAGTAAGTTTTGATTTGTAAGTTGTTTTACTTTAATAAGTTATTAAATAAATCGAAATGTATTTTTTCTTTTTGTATGTGAGCTTTCCTTTCAGTCAGATAATCAATTTTTTGAAATAATATTTTCTCTTGGATATTCTCACGCCCCCCCCTCCAGTGTGCTCGCGCCCCACAGGTTGAGAATCGTTGCTTTGATGGACTATGAGAGCAAAAGACTGACTCGAGTGTTCATATTAAAACGAGAGGCGCTGCACGGCAGCGTCTGCAGCACCTGTGCTGGTCTCGTGACTATATCGGTTAGAGTCTAGACGACTGGAAAACCATGATTTTGTCGAATGAGACAAGATTTTAGTTCATGAGAGCTGATAAGATTCGAATGTGTCGCAGACACTACGAAGTAATAGACTGAAGTTGTTAAGAAAGCACTGTGTAAACTGGTGGAGATTCCATATTGTGTGTGCTGTTTTTATATATAATAGGGACATTGGTCCATTTGATGGATACCTTTTGGATCCAGAAGACCCAAATGCCAAGTGGGATCTTTCATTTGGGTCTCCTGGTCTAAATGAAACTATTATCGACTGAAAATGAATATGTTCATATATTTATAGACCACTTGCAAACATTCATGAGATTAAAGACATATTGAATTTTTATACCCAGATGCTAATATATTTTTTGTTGATAATAATGCTCCATATCATCAGGTAACAACTGTTCGCAATTTCCTTGAAAAACAATCTGGACAATTCAAATGAATGATTTAACCATCTAGATTACACGACACACGAATCCCATTGAATAATTTTGGAATATAATCGGGAAGTCAGTTCGTGCACAAAAGTTGCCCTTCAACGCTTTGGCAATTATTGACATATATAGACACAGCATGGCTTAATATTTCCACTGCGAACTTTCAATAACTTGCTCAATCCATGTCACATCGAGATTCTACACTTTGTCGAGCAAATGAAGGTTCAACACGGCATTAGAAGGTATCCCATGCTATTTGTCACCTCACTGTAACAGTATATTGTACTTTTGTTTCTAGTACTAATTCTGACAGTCAAGTACTGTGCCATTATTGCTAAATAGCATGAAATTAATTTCCGAACTCATTAATCTTATATTGGCAACAAATTATTTTTACATATATTACATACTTAATTTTTTACTGCCTAAATTTTCCTTTTGTTATTGACAACGTAAAATGTTCGATATTTTTTTATTTGCTTTAGATATCTGAATTTATTATAACTCATTTATTTATTATAACTATTATTTATTATAAGTTTAAAAAAATGACTATTTTCTTACTTATCGCACGAGATTCAACAAACCCAAGTGAAAAATTATTTAAACAGCCGAGAGAATGTTAAATGATTTTAAAAAAATTATTTAGTTTTCTTCAAATACTAAAATACTACCTCAGAAACTAGTTTAGAATTCTGAATGGAAATTTCTACTTTCATGGAGTCTAGACCACATTACAAGAAAAAACAGATAATGTATAGAAGGGACACAGCATGTCAAATAGTTTAATTTTAATTCATGATGGTTTCTTTCTATTGAACATTTTTAAACACGAGGAAAAATAAAAAAATACCAATTCACCAGAGTTATTAATAATTATTCATTTTTTTATTCTACGCTGCTGTCTACAACGCGAAAACTTTTAAATTTTTTCAATAAAATTTACATTTAATGCTTCATTTTCTTTGCATCTGTGTTCATAAAATAATTATATATTTAAATATCTCATCCTTTAAGCGAGGGTAAAAGATTAAATAAATAAATAAAAATAAGATTCATCAGAATTATTCATAATTTAATTATGGTGTACTTGTCCACAATGTGAAGATGTTAAATTTCTTTTAAAATAAGATTTATATGAAAAATTTTATTCCCCTTGGAATTCTGGCTGTAAAATAATCATTTATTGCATTCTTTTGATTAGATGTAGCTTACCACCAAGAATATGTCATCAAATTAATTTAAGGCATTGAAACTAAAAATGTTTTGTAAATACCTCATGAAAGAAGTTTTTGTGTTCCATATTGGAAAATAATCTTTAATAGTCAGTCAAAATAATGGAGTATAATAAATTAATTCGCCCTTCAATTTAGACGGAAGCTGAAGAGCTCTTTATTAAATTACAGCTTATTGTAATGTGTGCCAGCAAGCGCTTTTAACTTTCCACTCGAAATAGTTTTTGAAATGACAGAAATTTCAGTCATTTTAGTGATTAAGTGAGGCAGATAAGACGGTTGCTGAGTGAAAGCGTTAATGAAATTTCTCTGGATAGAGCCTCTCAATCTCTGGATGTTTGCGAAAAAAAAATTTTTTTTTTGTTACTGTCATGTTTTGCTAATTATATTTCTAGTTACATAAATAATTAATTTTCAGCTAGTTTTACTAGTGTTTGAGTGCATCTTCTCCCTACACTCTATAAAATTTTGAAGAACGGGACGAGTAAATGATTTTGTAATTTTCAAAATAATTACACATTTATAGGTAGATTCCTATAGGAAGACTACTTATTGCAATGGCTCTCTTGACAAGACTTCGGGAAAATTTCTTCACTGCTTCACCGATCAGGATCCCTATATACCAAAACCACCCTTCGTTCAAAAGTTATATATACAGGGTGTTTCAAAATTATCTTTACAACTTCAAAAATTCATAACTTCAAAATAAACAAGATATTTATATTCTGTCTTTTGCATGTATTACTGCAACTAATAAAGTTTGTTTTAGTACACTTCAACATGCGCACCATTGGTGGCCCTAAGCACTTCCAGTCTGTAATCAATTTCAAGCCAGAAGTTGTAAAGATAATTTTGGAACACCCTGTATAATATGCCTATAACGCTTTGCCCATTTTATTCTTTGAAAAGGATAACTAGAGTAAGTTTATTTGAATTTTAATTGGCTTGGAATATGTTGTTAGAAATGTAAAAATCTCGGACGATTTCATAAATGGCCCATCTAGCTCAAAGGGATTGGAAATGATGAGGGGTTGAAATTTTCATTTCGCTATAACTTTCTTAATATAGAAGATGGAAAATTAATTCCAATTAGTCAAATTAGCGCAACATTGAGATGAACAACTTTTGTATTTTACATTTTTCAATAACTGCAATGTCTTAAAGTTAAGGGCAGAAAATGGATTTTTTATGCCCTAATTACTGTTTCTAGTATCAAAAATTTCTGTTGTCAGGTAGTAACTTAGATGTAAAGGAATCTACCTTTGCTTTCCATCTTGCCAAGAAGAAATTTTTTTAAATTTTATTTTGGCAAGAAAAAAATAAGTTATTGATCGATAACTGCACAGCTGATATTTAGAAATGCAAGTCCCAGCATCTATTTGATGTCCATTTTCATTTACGAGGAATGTTCCATAGAATATCTCCAAGGGGAGAATATCTCCAGAATGTTCCACAGAATATCTCCAAGGGGAGAGACATAAAATCGCTACCATCGTTAAATCTTCTATATTTTCAGAAGTATGTTCCTAACTCTTATTACCTGGTGGTTTTTTTTGTTTCATTTATGAAACATTTGAACAAGGATTAATCTAAAAAAAAAAGATTGCATTAGGTGAGTAAATAGATTAATTTCTATAGTTTTTTAATCTCTTATGAAACTCATGCTGAAATGCGGTAATCGATTCAATCCTCTTCACAAAACAAACGTATTCTATAACATGTCGTCCTAACTTCCAAGAGAAAATAAAGCTGACTGAAATGCTTATGAAATGACCTTGGGACATACTATTTTTACTCTTAAACCTGTTTCTTTTTTCAAGGTCGGTATGCGTCGTTTTTGAAACATACATTTCATTTGCCCCGATCATGGAATTTTTATTACATGGCATTTGCTTTATTTCAATATAATTAAAAATCGTAATTCATTGATAACTTTCTTTAAAAAAGACATCTGATTGCTGCAATAACAGTTAATGCTTTGAATACTGCCATGCTTGAAATAAAATCTATAAAGTAAATTTTTATGTAGTAAAAGCAAAAGTGTCCTCTTTTTTTGAATTTCTCGTAATTGTTCATAAAATGTGTAGAACAACTGTAACTTGCAGTCTGGTATAACTTTTGTAAAATATTTTTGAAGGACATAATGATAATTTACTACAAAGTAATAAATGCGTTGTGAATTTTATCATTGTTCCATTTAATTTCGTAATCTTGCTATTTTTCAAAGATTATTTCGGAAAGTATAATATTGTTACAAGCCTACAATTCGGCTTCCCAGCATAGTTTGTTCCATCAACAGAAAGAAAGTTTTACAGTCATCTGAATGGGACAGAGTCCAGGTGGCGCGTCGGAGGTCCCAGAGATTGGCGACAAACTTTGCGACCATTTGGCGACTTGGCGACCAATTTGGCGACTTTGGCGCCAAAATAGATAATACCCGAAACTTCGAGAATTTTCCCGATCCGTCCAGTAGGAATCGAGATACACCTCGAACGTTCCTGATTGGTTGAGAGGCTTCTAGCGCCGCCTCCCGAGACCTATAAAAGGGGCTGCAGCTACCAGAGGAGCCAAGCCAGTAGTCCGAGTTCAAGAGCAGCGAAGTCCAAGTCAGTAGTCAGAGTGGTCGAAGAAGAGTAAGCGGAATCGACGGACCGAAGTCAGTCCGAGTTCGAGAGCAGCGGAGTCCGGGTCGGAATCGACGGAGCGGAGTAGTCGGAAGCGACGGAGTCCAGCTAGTGCTGAACTGAGCTGTGCGCTACTGTCTGCAGTAGATTCTGATTACATGCTGCTGTGTGTGCTGTTGTATGCTACACGTCTCGGGTGAAGATAATCGTCTTCTGTGCAGTATATAGTTGTCGCTTTTGTGCTGTTCTGTGTGTCTTCGTGTAAATAAACGTCGTTGTTTTTATTCTACTACCGTCTGCTGATTGAGCGTTCTGCACACCATATCACTTCCACTATTCAAACGAACCCCGGCAGAAAAATTCGTAACAATATAGTATAAACCCTTTTACGGTAGGATGACTGAAGATGGATTGTGTTGTCTTGAATTCCCTGATATCTCATAAAATGATTATCTTCTTTAATGCATTCATGTAGATTGTCAGGCTTTATTATAAAAAGCACAATTTCAGTATTTTAATGCAGGATCATATTTTATCAAAAGAATGAAAAGTATTTTAAACGACAATAACTGAAAAGAAGAAATATTGGCATTTATAATTCGAAGTTAGGTCATTGACAATAGGACATCTTGTCCCATATTTTGTCAAAATAAATTGGTGGGTATAAATAGGTTTATAGAAAAAATTATGACAAACAATATTTTTAAATACCGTTTAAAGCTTGTAAAATTCTAAAATCAAGAAAACGCTGAAAGAAATCACTATGTAAATATAATTAAACCCAATGAAGCAGTTCAATCAAACAGACTGACAAAATTAGATTTGAAATTTTTCATACATCTTTGTTAAAATCTAGATTATGATATGGAAAATTCTCATATCTGGTCGAAAGTGGTTAGTTTACGCAACAACATTATGATGTGGATTTAGATGGAAGCAATAAAAAGGAATTTTTATCACCATGTGTGGAATATCCTCATAGCTGGCTGCTCATTGAATAATTTGCGATTATATATTTGCTTTTTTATTCTATATGTATAGAAAGAGATAATATTTTTGCAGTTATTGAAATGTCTTTAGCATTGAGAAGTTAAAAGAAACATAAAATTAGTTTGGGTTTGGGGGATTTAAACAAAATAAATAATAAAGGCTTTTCATAAAGAAGAATTGTGCAATTCATTAAAGAGATATACATGATATAATTTTAAAATTTTGGCAGTTAGAATTTGCTCCCAAAAGTTTCAAGTATTGAATTTCTGAAAAATTAATCGCCGATTTTTATTTTCTTCTTAGTTTATTTTTTTTAAATAAATAAACTCTGCTATATCCGAATTAGTAGATTAGTGCATAAAGTTTGAGCTTAAATTAGAAATGGATAGCTAATAATGTTGATATAATTAATAAAACGTGTATTTTAAATGACAAATATTTGGATTAAATAATTTTTTTTAAAAAATAACTTTTTATTTTTTCAAACATTTACTACTTTTTAAAGAATACTTTCAGGAAAGAAAAACTAATCAGCTAAAGTTTACAAATGTTTTAAATAACATGCCTAATTTATCAACAATAAAGGTTTAAACAATTTCTTTAACTATATTCAATTTTATATCAGACATTTATCTACCAATTTTATAACAATATTCCGAAAATGCAATTTTGGACAACTCAGGGTGGTATGAAACCTGGAGATTCGTCAAAGTCTCGAGTTACAATGTGCTTTGTGTTTATATTTCGCATATGAGAAATCAGTACCGTAGTTGGAACTGGTGAATACCGTCGCGGAGTTTTTATTCGTAATAAATATAAAATGAAATAATGCTTTAAAGACTTTTCTAGAAAATAAGAGGCAAAGGACATTTGGTAATTGATGACGTCTTGGTTCATAAAAATTTAGATATGTAATGATATTTTAGAGTCCGTTGTGAAGGTAATTCATTTCCTAATTTTTATCTTCATTTTATCCACATTAATTTAATTCTAAAATGTTCTCTTATTTCCTGATCCCATTTCCATATCTATTTAATGGTACAGAAGCTTTATAAAAAAGCTTAAATCAGTGGTGATTTAAGCATTGAAATTACAAGTGAAGGGATAAAAAATTGTCAACCTAAGAGAATTCTTTTTAAAAAATACCTAGATTTCCCTATCCTAAATCTATATGTGTACAGAAATCCTTATCAGAATCTCATTGTATATAATCATTGAGGATAATATTTCGGTTTCTGCTTTTGTATCGCTTGTGAACAGACGCCAGTTCGTCTGCGCTTCTTGTACGTAAATTATGCCTCCCGGGATGAAATAAAAATGAAGTTTAAAAATTCGAAGTGTCTCCTCTCTCTTCGGCCACTACTCTGCTTCAAAAATATATGTTTTACTTTATATGTTTTACTCAAAATATATGTTTTACTCAAAAATATATGTTTTACTTTTTATATATATATATATATATATATATATATATATATATATATATATATAATGAATTATGTCACTAATTTTTTTGTAATTATACTCGCATATAATGTTTAAATCCATAAATTACAAGAGATCATTCAAAGCAATTATTGATTCTTAGAATATAGTTTAGATGTAATTCATAACAGAAATGTTTGCATGTAATTTATAAGAGAAAGCTCACAATTCATGGCGAATAAAAAATGTAAGAATTCAATTGATGTTCCTAACTCCTGATGTTACAGAAATAAAATCGCTACATTTTATACATCTGTATTAATCATTGTATAAGATTGGTTATTTTTAGATGTATCATTGTAGAATCTCACATTAATTGCTGGATAACCGTTTCAAAGCAAAAAAGATTTAATTAGAAGACATGGTATATGTCCATGCCGATCAGAAATCATCGAACATTTAATTAAATGCACCGCTTCGGATGAGTGGATTTTGGTTAATTAGGTTTGCTGCCGTAATTTGCGTTGGAAATATAGGTCACCGCAATCCTTAAATTCAAAGTCAGAAATTTGTGACAAACCCAGTAATGTCATCTACATCTATTTTTTATAACATCTGATATAAGACATTTGATAATAATCAGTATAATTTGAACGGGGAATTATTTTAATTAAAGGATATTTGTAACTATTTTATTCGCGAGTTACTTTTGCATAATATACATAGAAAACGGTAACTATTCCTATTTTTTGACTAAGCTATTGAAATTCATTTATAATTTTTAAATATATTAAATATAGTAAGTTTTTAAATTAGATTTAATTATTCTACTCTGTAATTAAGGAAGTGATTTTATAGATGCTAAGTTTGGAAGATTTAAAAGTAACCATAAGTATTTTGTTATACAGGGTGTTTCATTGAACCGTTTCAGAACTTCTAAGAGGGGTAGGGTACATCCTGACAACTCGAAATCATAGAACAATGTAGGGTCGGAAATGCTTTGTACACAGAAGCGGTGTTGTACACAGAAGCACCATAAAGAAAAGAGATCGTAAATGAGAAATCGTTTTAATAATACATGAAAAGAAGCAAAAGGACATGGATTAAAGTAAGTGTTCGAAGTTTCTTCCACGGGCTACAATGCACGCCTCACATCTCTAACTCATGGACATCCGAACATTCTGGAATACTCCAGGCATATCTCGAATCTCTCCGGCAGTTACTGCAATTCTTGCAACGATCTCCTCAGCAGTGTCAACAGGGGTGTCATAAACTAGCGATTTCATATGACCCCAGAAATAAAAGTCAAGACATGATAAGTCGGATGACCGAGCAGGCCAAAGCACGGGACCCGCACGTTCGATCCACCGTTGACCAAATATGACATCCAGGTAGTTACAAATATCTCCGCTATAATGGGCAGGGGCTCCATAGTGTTGGAAACACATTGTCTGTTGCGTCGATGCAGACATCTGTTCATCTCTCAAAAGTTGTGGCAATACTTGCTGCGGAAAGAGCAAGTACGTAGGTCCGGTTAGACGACCCCGGTCCGATGAGGTGATCTCCCACAATACCGGCTCATACATTGACCAAAAATCGATTTTGTGCTGCACGACGTCGTATTGCATGCGGGTTCTCGACCGCCCAGATATGGTCGTTATGCGTGTTTAAAATTCCTTCCCTTGTGAAGGATGCCTCATCGGAAAACAACACTTCAGCAGGAAAAAGGGGATTTGTAGCACATTTTCCCAGGTACCACTGTGCGAAAGCAATACGAGGTACATAATCCTCCGGTTTCTGTATTGGGACACGCTGCACGTGAAATGGATGCATGTCTTCTGCTCGGAGAATCCTCCGAGCAGAAGACATTCTAAACGCTGCAATGGGGAACTGCGTTTGCTACACTTCGTGTACTCGTTCTTGGATTCCCCTGTACATGCTGGAGCACATTCTGTTCGGCGTCTGCAGTCCATGCTGTTCTTACCCTGCCCCTGTGAGCTCTTTCTAATGAACCTGTTTCAGCTAACCTCGGGTGCAGTCTTGCAAAGAAATTATGACTGGGAATACGCCTCGTCGGATATCGTTCTGCGTACAAACGCTGTGCGGCTGACCCACTACAATTTGTAGCCCCGTACGTCAAATGCATATCGGCTAACTCTGAGATCATGTAATCATCCATTCTACTAACTTGAAGTTCTTGTGCGAAATGAAGATTCCCTGCGCGAAAGCTCGGACTTTTCGCACAACGCCATCTACCGCGTCAGGAAAGCATTTCTGACTGCCCATGTGTAAATGATTTTTGTTCGTCAGGATGTACCCTACCCCTCTTAGAAGTTCTGAAGCGGTTCACTGAAACACCCTGTATACTGACAAACTACAAACATAAAATTTTACATATTTATGGTACATTGACACGTAAAAATGCATATGAATTTATTGAGCCTTGTTTGTAAACTTACATTTCTGAACAAAATAAAATGCATTTATTGAGTCATAAATTGCCTTAAATAAG
>JAPMOR010028436.1:0-11292 GCA_026543865.1 Argiope aurantia
AAGTAAATGTTCCGGTTTCTTCAAAATGCAAGGTCATTTTTTGAAGAATTTGTAATTAACAGCGAACTCTTCGTCAATCTTTTACCTGCCGAAATGTTTAAGTAAAGCAGAAGAGTTGTTATTTTTTCGATAACACAATTTAACAAAAGAGGCAGGATATAGTAAAATCAGTTTCATGACGGAATCCTGTATTGGCGGGGGAAAAAAAGTTTCAAGTCTCCTCATATACAATGTTATAAAGGTTTATTGCAGTTCATTGCTCACCGGTGGAGGCCTTAGTTACATTCATGGAAAAGTTTTTAGATGAGTGAAACTCCTTATATAGAACAGGATGTCTCGTATGCAAAGGAACTGATTGTTCCGTAGCACTACCTCTTCTCCTAGCGAACCGAAATACGAACTTTCTTTCAGAAATCGGAACTGCATACTCGATCAGGGTTTGCATTCAGCCAGCTGCAATCCATCCAGTAAGATTCTGCATGCGTAGAAACTCTACAGTAGCAACTAATAGTTCCGCTGACACAAATACTTGGTATTTCTTACTCTTTCAACGAATGCGCATGTGTATGCGTGATCTAATTGAAGTCTTATAATTGGCTGAAAGTAAACCCACCTTCAGAAAAGATGAGCACAGAGTTTAGTTTTCGCTGTAGATTGGTTTAAACCTCCTGTTCAATTTTCTAGCAGCCGCGTTCTCTATACCAACAGTAAAGGTAGTGCGTGTTCCCTAAATGTACTATAATAAAATATAAATTTTTAAGAGTTAATTAATATAATTAGGTAAAGGTTAATACATACAATTGTTTTAAAAAATTTTATTGAAAAAAGAATGGAAAAATATAATCAAAAATATATAATCGTTATAAAATGCCCAAAGTATTAGCAGAATGATGTGAAATTAAAACGAAACAAATTACCAATATGCCATTAGAAATAATTACATTTCTAATGCAAAATTGTTAAAACAATATAGGTGTAAAAAAATCAATTGCAATTTAGATATAGAACAATAAGACAGTATCAGATTCACTTCATTGCATCGTTGCAGTCCGAGAAAATATGCTTAAAATGCTCCAAACATATAAATTGGAAAATCTCACTGCTTAACCTTGTTATTCAAGCGTGCTTTTCAGTTTGGCAGCTTTGCATCTTTTTTCATCTAATGAGATAACATCTAATTTTTTAAAATAGGATTCTGTTTTTTTTTTGTTTTTTTTTTCCACATTTTTTAACACTTTTAGTCTTAGCACATACTTGTAAAGAGGTAGGTAGCTATTCTTTATTGTATATCGGATGAAGAATATAGCTATTTATTGCAACTATATTATTTTTAAAACAACAAAGAAAAGAAGATGCAGCGAAAATTTATTTTCATTATTGTGCATATCTCTGAAATAAAAAGAGTAGAACAGAATTCTATTGAAGATTCGAATTGAAATTTTCGATTAAAAGTTCGTCGAAGGGAGCTGCAAGAATGACCACAACCATATTTTCGTAGTGCCCTGCGATATAAAGAAATGAAGAGAAATTCATCTGTTAAATATGCGTATCCAAGGACACAGCTGTTCACTGTGTAAATTTGTTAGATACAATATAATAAAAAGAATAGAAAATACTCACAACCTCTGGATTAAGAAGCCGTTAAATAAAAGTTTTTTTTTAGTTTATATCTCTGGCTTCAATTAAATCAATTACGATGATTCACCGTCTCAGTATATTCTCAGCTTGTTCTCAGATATGTGGTTCTGAGAATGTATCGGAGACGATACATATGCTCAGTTATACGCTGGCTGATACATTCCTCTGGCGGATACATTCTGGATACAAAGAAACCATCAACGTGTTGAAATTGAAGTTGCATATTCTGTTTCTTGTGTCTTACATTGCTGGGTTCCATCTCACATCGGGATAGCTGGCAATGAACTGACTGACAATTTTGCAAAATCTGCTATTACTATTTTAAACTGTCTTGAATAAAACCTTCACCAAACCGTCAAAGATATAAAAAATACGTTAAAATCAACTTCCACTAAAAATGGTAAAGTAAATAGGATCTCAGGAATATAAACAAGCTTCATTCAATTAAATATATTATTGACCGATAGTCCAGCTTATCTAACAGAAGGCATGAGACTCTTATTCAACTGAGAACAGGCCATACTCGACACACGCATAGACATTTGTTGTTGGGAGAATCAATCCATCAGTATGCCAATACCTAATGTCAGTTCAATAAATTCTAAATGATCGCCCTCAGTTTATTGCTTTCAGTCTTCCTGTATCATTTTAAAAGCCATTCTTCACAAAGTTAATAATCCGCATCTTTTCACTTTCTTAAGAATTATTGGTTATTACAATTCGATCAAATTAAAAATAATTCCATTTTAAAGTTTTCTAACAGTTTTTCACCTCATACCACAAAAGTTGACAGTTGATAACAGTTTATCTAAAAGTTTATGAAACAAAATTTTAATTCACACCATATATTTGGTGTAGCATAATCAAGAATAGTTTTTACGTCACTAAACTTGACTAAATCCATCAATCTGGGGGTTTTTTTTGTGTGCTGCAGAAAACCAACATAACATTCGTTTCTAACGTTATATTTTGTCTTTTTCTTTTCAGGATTGTACGATGTAGTGATGGCGCTCCGGTGGGTAAACGATAACATCGAATATTTTGGAGGCGACAAGGGCCGGATCACTATTAGTGGGGAAAGTGGTGGTTCCTCGATCGTCAGCTTGTTGTGTGTTTCTCCGTTGACCTAAGGCCTGTTCACTCGAGCTGTCATGCAGAGCGCATCGATAGTCAAACATAAATATAACAAACTGGATTACAACTTGAATCTTACTCAGCATCTTGCAATAGCTGTCGACTGTGCAACTGACGATTTCACAATCTATAATCATCCAATCGAAGTCGTCCAATGTCTGAGAAGTAATAGAAAGTGCAATTACTGTATTCACATTTTTACTTTTAGTTAATGGTATCGGTGAATCTCTTGTATGCTCATAAAAAATAAGAATTTTGTACGGGAAAAAAAATATCTAGCTTTTAGGAGTCGTCAGAAAAGAAGAAGAAGACTTCCTTCAGGTTCAGATAATATAGAATGTTACGCAGTATTGTACAATATTGAACTTTCCCTTCAACATCCATTTAACATAGAAATCTGTTGGAGTAAAACGCAGTCTATTGTTTCTTAACGAAGGCAAAGACTATCAAAATGAAAATGTATTGTTCAAAGCATTATTTTTATTATATTTGTTTCATTGATTCGCAATTATCATTGTTCCCTCGAACTCATTTATATAAAACTCGAGAAATTGGTCCTTACGGTGAAGGAATTTGTTGCCCGTTGTGTTTAATTTTAATCTATTTGTTCAAAAGTTGTAACTACTCATGGGAAGAACAGTATTGCCTTTTGTTAATGACAGTTCAAAGTTCGAAAAATTCTATAAAAGTCACCCATCTATGAAGTCTTAAAAAGTGTAGCCATCAACATGTTGCGTATCGTGGCAAATTTAAATTATTATTCAGAAGAGGAGCCATTCAGGAATTGAATAGGGGAGTTGGATGATTGCACATTGATCATTTGGACCCAGGTAGTAACGAATGTTGCGCAATATTATACAATATTATTAAATATTCAACAACATTATACAATATTGCACGATATTATATTATTAAATAATCAATAATATTATACAATATTGTTCGATAGTATATTATTAAATATTCAACAACAATATTGTTAATTTTTTTTTTATCTAATGATATCGTAGAATTGACGTGTAGTACTTGGGGAGTAAGTATTTGCAACAAGAGAACACACACTAGATATAAGTGTAGATACAAAAGGTTAGTTTTTTGCCTACAAAATTCTATTTCACCTCTTCTTTCTATTATTTTCCTATAATAGACAATGCATTAATTTCTGATGGTTTTTGCATTAGATATTAGATACATATAGATAGAATATATGATATTTAGAAATCACAGAGATCGACTGAGATGATGAAGTAAAATTGCAATAACTAGTTGATAAAATTGTTGCTTATGACGGGTCCGTACTTCGAGGTATAAATATCCATTTTGCAGATGCCATTAATAGATAAAAATTTTAAAATCTATGCAGTTCTTTGCATACAATTAGTTACTCTATCAGCTCAAGTTTTATGAAGAGTCGCTACACAGCTTCTGTATTAGTAACCATTCACATTTTTACTTTTCCGTTTGAAATAGACTTTCCCTATTCCAATCAATTTGCCATTTGTTCCAGGCCCTTGTATCAGCAAGTCATTTTGTTTGCGATGAATCAATTGATTTCTAATAGTAAAAAGCAGGAATAGCAATTTTGGTTTCCTAGGAAAGTGGAAGACCTTATTTCTGATTTTATTGAAAAAAAAAAAGAAAAAAAATATTTTTTAACCGTCGAAATCTTATTTGTAAAATTTGTATTGAATTTCCAACTTTTATAAAATTTTGGGAATGGAAATGGGTGTATTAAATTCGAAAATGTTTTCTGTAGTATTATAAATGCCTTGCTGCTAAAATAGTGTTTTTGAAAAGAAAACCAGTTTTAAAGAGCGGAAGAACTAATGTATAAAAATATTTATAAATATTCGAAAGGCTCTTAATCATGATTGTAGTTTACAAAGCATTAATATTGAATTACATGCAAATTAGAATTGCAATAACATTATAGGGTTACTACAGACTTCTGATTATGTCTTAGTTCTTGCTTGCAAACGTTGTCATTTGAAAAATAAAATTTTCCAGATAAATGGGCATTGAAGAAAAATTGGCTCTTATTATATTATTCAGTGTTCAACCATCAATGAGAAAGAATCAAAATCAAAAATTTATGCTAAAGGAAAATCTCACCTTTTTGGGACAGATGTCACAATAAATCATAAGGTAAGTGTTGAAAATTGCTTGCAAGAAAGAAATTTAGTCTCTCTTTTAGAATATATATATATATATATATATATTATATACTTCATACTATACTATAGTTATATCATAGTTATATAAAATACTAATAACTCATTTACTTTCCATTATATACAAAACAGGGTGTCTCAAAAACCTTGACCGCGGCTTTTATTCCTGAAATATTGATCATAGACATATACTGTAAATTACACAGTTGCGTAAAAAAAAGGTGTAAATTGCTATGAAATCGATTAAAATTGGCAGAGGATATAACTTAAAAAAATACAAAATTAAAATTTTTATGCGGCAACCGCACACAAACACACACACACACACACAAAACAATGAGGAAAATGTGCCTCATAGAATAATCAGACCATATACAAAATTGCAGCATTTTATCTCTAAAAAGTCTCAAAGATATGAAACTACATAAATGCTGACTTAAATCACTTTTCGATGCCTGGATATGAGTTCGCAAAGAGGAAATATCTTTTTTCAGATGTTCGTGTTTTAGGGGTCGTACACAAATTAACAAAGAAAGTAATGATTAAATAAATAAATAATAATTTTGCTATTTATTGGTTCAAAAGTATTAAAAATCCGTGGAAATAATAACTTAAAGCAAGATTACATATTGTTCAAAATGTTTTTCATCCATGCCAATATAGAGCTTAATTCATCTGATGACATTTCTGTACACTCTATCAAGTTCTTACTCGCTGATGTCACGTCAACTCTCTAAAATGCGTTGTTTTAATTCTGCTTTATGTAAGGGAGGTGACAAATAAACTGCTGTACGTAAACGACCTCACAAAAATATCCATAGGCGTTAAAACAGGTGATCTAGGGGGAAATTCGACTGAATCATGCCAGCCAATCCACTTACCTAGAAACTAATTATTTAACTAGTGTTTCACAACAGTAGTATGGAGAGCTGGCAATCCATCATGTTGTAACCAAATATGTGGAAGTTTTGATAGAGGAAGTTAATCCATAAAATCAGGAAAAACCACGTTCAGAATCTCATTAACATATCTGTCTCCCGTTAGCATACCATCATACAGTATGGGTTCAAGCAAGCGGTTTTTGAAAATACCACACCATGCATTCACAGAAAATTGCCTGTGATGATAAATAACACGTACTGCCAATGGATTTGCGTCTGACCAAAAGTGCACATTTTGAGGATTTATCAATCCATCTTGTTTAAAACAGCATTCGTATGTCCAAATTAAGTTTTTCAGGAAATAGGGATTAGCATCTTCCTGATAAAGAGCCCAATTACAAAAATCTAGACGACGTTGATAGTCTGCTGGCTGCTGTCCTTGCACTCCATGAATGCTAAAAGGGTGCCATCTATTCCGTTTCAGTATTCTCCACACTGATGCGCGTGATAGGTTCATATCTGAAGCAGCAGTACAAACTATGTGGATGACTGCAAGCCAAAATATTAATTTCTTCATCAGTTGAGTGAAGTAGGGGGCCTAACTGGTCCACCTTCAGGATATAAGCTTCCTCTTTCACTCATTCGTTGCACTAATCGGGAAATTAATCTCCTAGAAGGATGTCGGGAATTGGGATATTTACACCGAAATTCCAGTGCAGTTTCACTAGCATTGCGATTGCATAAATTGTAAAGCATTAGAATTTCAAAACGTTCTTCATTGCTGTATTGTGACATACTGGTTGTACAGACAAACTGCGCTCTCAAATGAAGCAGAAGTGTGATTTATGTGCGAGTTATTCTTAAGTAAGTTGTGCTATTGATCAATGACAGAGCACAAATCACATAATATAATGACACGTCTGTTGACGATATGGGACGCACCAATGAGAGGCATATATTTGCATATGCAAACATTTCTAAGTCTTTTATTACAAGTTCATTGACTGTGTTATTTTGAGCTTATATTCTGTAACTCATGATATAAAATTTTAAAGTGTTTTCAGGATTTTAAAATTTGAATTAAAACTGAAGGTATGAAGAATATTTTTTTCCTTATGATGCATTCCTGCGTCGCGCCATCTGCACTGAAGCTGTAAACATTTGCATTTTAATTTGTGATTGACCCTTCACCAATTTTGTTCTAACATATCTTTGATAGTTTTCATGATAAAATTATGAAATTTTGCACAGACCTTATTAGAGGAGGGGACACATTTTACTTACTGGGAATTCTTTTTGTACGGGCTCCGTATAAAAATTTAAATTTTGAATTTTTTTAAGTTTAAACCCCTGAAAATTTTAATCGATTTCATGACATTTTGTACCTTTTTTTACGCAACTTTGTAGTTTACAATATATGTCAATGATCAATATTTAAGGAATAAAAGGCGTGGTCAAGGTTTTTGAGATACCCTGTATATAGGAAAGTGATTACTTCATAGAGAGTTCATTTCTTCTCCAATACCTGAAGAAGAAGAAAAAAAATTGCAAAATAGCATTTCAAAGCCCTTTCTTAGTGCACAAATGAAAGGCGGCTAAAAAGAAGTTCCTAGAAGTGCAAACAAAATTATCAGACAAAATGTGAAATGGAAGAGAAGAGAAGAATTGGAAAGTTAGAAAATTGATGTTTACACCCCTAATATATCTATAAAAAAACTTGATATCGTACACAGTTCGTTTTGTCTACAATATATTTGATTTTTCTTTTATGAACTGGAAACAAAAGAATGCTCAACAAAAGATGGCTAATGAGTAGGAACGTCAAGAATTCCTTATGACATTCATTAGATTAACTTATTTATAGAGCTTCTTAAAGTATTATTTAAAATATTAATAACATCTGAATTAAATTCGGTTATCAGATAATGAGCAATTCTCATAACGAACATCATGTTTCTTCATTATGTTCGTAAACGTATCACCCATTATATTACAATTTATGATATTTTGTCGACACTACAAAATAATTTTATAACGTTAAAGAATTATGATTTCTATTGCTATGCCTTATTAGGATGCAATTTCTAAAATTTCCATCATTGTTCTCTTCCAGTGATTCTAAGTTAGTCATAATTGCAAACTCAATGAATTGAAACAAAGAGGCAGTGTTTGATTTTCAACAAGATTATTATTTTTTTTTTTTGAGTTGCTATCATTTTAAGTAAGTTTTATTTTATTGCATATCATAATTATGAATACTGAAAAAAACACAGCTTCAGAATTCAACATCTACCCAGTAGTTTAGTGAGTGAAGGTATTTGCGGATGATGAGGATTATTACTTGTAGGAACTCAATTGTGGTTTCTTTTCTATGATTTTATTATCATCCATCATTATTCAAAAAACTGGCAGAGTAATGTGCAGTTCAGTAACAAAGTGCACGCTCCGCCTGGCTGTTGAAGGGTTTCCGCGATTTTCTTCCAGATAGAACATAAATATATATTAAATCCCTCTAAAAATTCTACAAGAAAGTAATTAACCCCCATATATTGCAATAAGGGGCAATTTCTTTCTCAGCTAACGTCTTTATACTCCAAAATCATTTTAACCAATAAAAGATCTTCATCACATTTTTGTCGAATCAGTCGAGAAAATATATTCGTAAACTAAATAGTTACCTTTTTTGTATATTTCCTTCAAGAATTCAGAGAAACACGATCAAATCTACTCTTGCCTTAATAATGTGAAATAAATATTGAAACATTCTTGCTATAATAAAATGCTAAACAATTTCTAGCTCATTTTTAAAATTGCGTTTCATATCTAGACAGAAATGCCTTTTACCTGACGAAGACTGTGTCCAACTTCTTCCCACTCTCCACACGCTCTTTCTACCCTCAGTATGGCGACGCTCTTCTCCCGAACAATGCTGCAGACGATATCCGAAACGGGAACTTTCACAACGTGTCCATCATCTCCGGAGTTCTCAGAGATGAAGGCGCTTCCTTTTTGGTGAAAGGATATCCAGATGAGTTCGGCTTCTTCGGACAAAAGAATCCGAAAATCAACAAGACTCACGCTACGTCTCAAATTCAAAGCACCTTCAGCAATTATACAGATCCACAAAAGTACATCGATTTCTACCTCAAAAAAGTACCTGATGATGATTCTGACCTGATAAGAAGGCAAGTCTACAATGCCATCGGGGACACCACCCGCTTATGCCGGCTCTCTATTTTGTCGAGAGTTATGCTGAAAGGAACAGGGATGCGTACTTTTACTTTTTCACCCATCGTCCATCCAATACACCATGGGCAAAATGGATGGGCGTAGCCCATTTTGAAGACGTACAATTTGTTTTTCGCCCACCTGTACGGGTGCCTAAAGATTATAATACAAAAGAAATTTGGTTAAGTAGCCAAGTGATGAAATTATGGGAAAACTTCGCAAAAAATGGGTGAGTGATACATATTTTTGAAATTTTATCATTTTTAAATGATCGAGCTCCGTTTCGTGATACTTTTGCTCGAAAACTGCACTTTATCTACCATCCTTGATGCCACTTTGAATAATAAAATAGGAGCGGAATTATTAAGTAACGATGATGAATTGCCTTTCGGTATTTTTTTGTTTGAATAATTAAAATCTCATTCATCCTCTCATTTCTAGTGAAGCGCCTGTTGTGGCGCTTTCAGAATTTTGACTCTATGTCCAAGTGGGTCAGTTTCGGGCGCCTGCCTTCTTTGGAGGAGGGGTGGTTGTTAGAAGCGGCCACTGTGTGAAGATGCCCAGGAGATCCATGTTATCTCTCACGATCGTGGCTTTTTCACAGAAGATTCCTCTGTGTCTTAAGGTAGTAGGGTTGGGCAGGGATTCACTCAATAGGTTGTTTGCGTATATTTTGCGTTTTGAAAGGGTTTTAGTTTCTATTTACGCGTACTGTTAGCTCAAAATTGGAAAGATTTTCTGGCTATTTATAAAAGAAATTTTCCACTGAAATTTTCTGTTAAAAAAGAATGATATACAAGGATGCCGAGTTTTGAAACATGATCATCTTTCACCTAATTAAAAATATATATTCAAATAAAATACTTTCTATTGTTTTATCAAATTAATTTCATTATCTACGATGATTAAACACAAGTATCATTCGCATTTCTAGAATTTAAATTTAAAAAAATCTAGCATATATTTGCAAAATTCCTACGATGAATAAAAATACTTCTAGTTTTATCTTCATCCAAAGTGTTTTTTATCGATAGTCATTTTTAAAGAAACTTACTTTATTTCTTTTTAATTTAGGCACCCTGGTGTATGGTATCCCAAATGGCCAAAATATTCCAAAGAAAACCATACCTATATGACTATAGATGTGGATCATTTTGGCAGACTTGGCACGGTGCCTCACATGGAGAACTGTGACTTTCTGAGGAGTTATTTTGGATTTTAAAACTTTCTTTCAGAAAATGAATGTATTTAATAATAAACGAGTACAAAGCAATACATCCAACAGCTGTTTATTAAACACCGACTGTCTGAAATCAGAAATCGTTTGGAAAAATAAGTTTTTTGAGATAAATTCCTTTCCATTATTATCTTGCATTTAATTCAAATAATCTTGCTTTAAATTCATGTGACGCTTTATTTATGTTTATGCTACGTTTGATTAAGTCATTTTGAGGTAAATATAGCATTTAACTTATTTTTATTTAGAGCTTTTTAATAAAAGTTTAAAATACTCAAATGGATCTTTCACAGAAAGAAAATGGGTTGAATCAACGAGTTGAGATAAATATGTTTGTTAATATAACCTCTCCCAAAGCAAGTACAGTTTGTAATCTCCTATCACGCTCAATAAAAACTTTATTCAGTGATGTTTGTGATGGATTTCGTATTGGAGACAAATGTTCTAAAAAGTCCAAAGCAGCTTGGATAATTCTATTTTTATCACCCTATTAAGAAGTTTCTAGCTGCTTCATATGTATAATACTTATGCCATCGACCCATCGTTTCAGTTCATTTTGCAAATTAAAAATCCTGCTTATTAATAACGGAAAGATTTAGATCAGCATCTGCGGAAGATAGAAACTATTTCCAATAATCCCACCAGTGTTCTCCGCCGCCTTTAAATGGTTCCAGCTTCATTGTAGGCAATTTAACTGCATAAGATTGAGTAACAGGCGTTGTAATATAAGGGTTTAAATCCATCGCCAGATTGTTATTAATAATGGTCGAAGCAGTAACGTTATTCGTAATTGGCGCTCATTTATTTTGAATTATTTTTTGAGCTTTAAAAATTGCGAATTCAGCATTATCCGTACAGTATTCACACTAAAATATCGTTTTCATATTCTTTGTCTGAAAATAAATTGTGAATTTCGTTATCTGTTATTTTCATTTCGTACAAAGCAATCGTTAAGCGATTACAAATATATTCAACATCTTCAATTGAAAAATCGTCTTTTAAG
>JAPMOR010028455.1:0-10647 GCA_026543865.1 Argiope aurantia
CTTCTCATCAATTTGTAAATAAACCTTTCTTACTTTGTGTTCTAGTTACAATTATCTTTTAATAATAATATAACAGTAATAATAATGATTTATGATAATAATATAATATTATATAATTTAATAAGTTAATAGTAAAGTTAAGATAATTATTGCTTTTTTATTCCTTTTTAATAACATTAAAAAGGAAATAAAATAGCATTAAATAACATTAAATATCCATGGTTATTTTAAAAAACAAATAAAATTGCAAATTTAAGTTTCGTTAAATTGTCCGAATGTATTCAACTTCATGTTCAGTGCCCACCTTAGGGGGTGCGAATCACAATTCGATACCATTACGGATAGACTCGGTTCTAAGCCAATTCTCACGGAAGTCTGCAAAATTGCAGGAGTATATATTTTCATAAATTTATTAATTTGTTGCCACAAATTTATTAATGTGTTAAAAAATAGAATTTTTTATTCCTATTTTAATTATTATTTTTTTTTCATTTTCATGATTATATAAATACGAATTAAATTGTATTTTTCTTTGGACAAAAATTGTTGTAAGATAAAATATAATTATATAAGTATTCTGAAAAATTACTTTGAAATTTATCTCAAATCGAATTTCAATTCTTTATGTTTGCGATATTCAAAAGACGCACATTTTCGTATTCTGCTTCTAAACATCTGAAAAATCCTATTTTGTCGAATATATCAATTGTGAGGATTTCAATCCGATTGCTTTAGCAGAAGTAACACTTTTGTCAAAAATGGCATTATAAATTCCAAAATTTGATGCGCAAATATTTTTAAGAATTTTTACAATTGAGACTTCCAATTATTAATCACTTTGAATGTTTTAAATAAAAGTCCAATCATTCAGAAACTCCCCAAATGTTTGTGTTTTGGGTTCTACAAGAAATAGTAATAGATAGCTTTATGGACGCAACAAAGAGTTTCAGGAACACATTTGGAGAAAACTCCTCCCAAAAAGATTCAGTTTCATTCAGCAAACATTATTCCTGATGTCAGGCTCTTTCAATTAATTCCAAGAAAAAATTATTAAAAACATAATTGTGAATTCCATCTTATGAGTAACTCTTTTTTCGTTACTAAGAAAACTTCTTTTTTTCCTCTACAATTTGGATACTAAACGAATGGTCGGACGATTCTTAATAACAATAATAAAAAAAAAACTGTCTGAATTAAACTGGTATGCATCATTTTCGTGTAAAATTTCTTGCTCAATTTTTTCTAAAAATTGAAATCGAATTCGGAAGGCTCTCAGTATTTCCTAAAGCTATTTTCTGTTGGACAATTTCTTTTTACTTTCTCAAATCCTGCTATTTCATCTAATGCAGTTTAATAAAATATTGCAAAAAGTAGCGTTAACAATGAAAAAAAAAATATTTTTATTTAAAATAAAAAGAAGCATCAATAATTTGCAACAAAGCAGTTGTAAAGAATCTACTCTTCAAAATATTTTAACCCACCATTTTAAACAATTCATTTTATATAATCAAAACAATATCCCAAATCATTATTGCGGAGATTTATCCTAGAAAAAGATCATTCCTTCGAGTTTTTCGCCAACATGGTAACCGAAACAAGTAAACGGAAGCGTTCTTCTAGTAACCCTAATGCTGATTTGTTTAATATATTTTTCGCTTGTTTTGCCGCCACTAAAACAGTTTTGTGAGAAATGAAAATTAAAAATAATCGGCAAATAAATATCCATTAGAAAATTATAATTAAATTATGTATTATAATTGAAAGTGTTACAACTGCTAATAAAACATTGTTATTTCTAGAGTGAACTACGATAAGATATTTATCATTTTGCATTTCTTATTGAATTCATTTATTCTATTAAAATCGTCTGTTTAGGAATTTTGTCAGAATAGTAAATTAAAAACATCTGCTCGAGCTTTTTGTAATCGTTTGTCTTTATTTTAGGATTTTTTATTTGAATACTAGCTTGAGAATCGAACGTAGTTCTTTGAAATTTGTTTTTTCTTCTTGGATATCCCGTGATCAATTCTTAAATCAGTGATTTTTCAAGAATCGAAGTCTAATGATTGAGATGATCAGAAGTATTATGATTCGAATATAATCAGCTATGCTTTATTGAAGAATCTGTCACCTGTGTGGCGCAGACATAACAATATTTTCATCACTGGAACATTCTGCCGTTTTCTAACAGAATTTTCTAAATCGTTCCCTGCATAAATGAAGAATTAATTGAACTGAGTAAGTGCATCTATTCTTTAAAAATTTTTATCAAGAAAACTCTTTCTCGCTTTTGCTACTCCTGTGCTATGATATGGTTCCATGAGAAAGGAGAATCCATTTATTTATCAGTATGATTTATGCATTTGACGCCTTTTTTTTAGTAGCGTCAAGTACAAGTCTTTCCTTATTAAGTTAAATGTGTTCGATATTTCGCATTTTTATATAGAATTTTAAAATTTTGAATTTATTTAAAAATGAGAATTTCAAGGAAATGCCCTTTTATGAATGCTTCATTTCATACCCATAAGTTTTAATTTCAGTTCTTTTAAAAATGTTTCAGGGAAAATCTGAATAAAGCGAAAATTCGAATGAAGTAAAATGTATCAGTAATAAAAAAATTTAAAAAGAATAATCCACTGAATATGTTTACATTTCTGAAAAGCTTTAAATTTCTTTCTATTTATGTAAATTGTGTACAGTTTTTATCTGAAAACAAGGAATCTCTAAATGAATCTGGTTGTATATTTTTGATAAAAATAATGCAATAACGTTAGTTGAATATTCAGACCAACAGACCACATTCAAATTTAAAAAAACGAAATCAAACTTTTTCTATGCATTTTCTATTCTTTTATTTAAAGAAAAAATAAAATTTATTAATGGCTTTTGTAAATAATTGTCCAGTCTTACTTTTCACTAATAGCCTACTTAGTTATAAAATATAAAACTTAAGCTTTGCTAAGACGAAGCATCTGAATTTGAGATCGTAATGGAAGGACCAGAGATAAAATTATGCTTCAGAAGTGGGTTGTTGGCTAGTCTATCTGCACGGCATTTTCGAAACAAAACCCATGCACAATTAAGTTAACATTTCCTTTCCGGGGCAACCAATGGGATCTGAATGTTAGACGTGACTACATTAACAGCTGCATTTTTAAATACGATTACACTTTAAAACTCAACCATGCCAGTGGAGATGCATTTCGTCATAGGAAATGTATTAATTCAATCCTAAACCATTACTATATCCTCTAAAAAATAATTGAGTTGTCTTATTTTTATGTAGATAAAAACTGTAGGAAAAAAAATCATACTTAAACTATACATTTGGGACGGCATTAATATGTTTCCAGGAAAAATAAGAACCGGAAAATAGATAAGAATTAGCATATTAAGCTCTTCTTTCAACAGTCATTTTAGAAATAAGGTATCTGGAAAAATACGAAATATTATTGAACGTAGAACTTCAATATTATTCAGAAACATTATTGCCCCACACTCAATTTAATATCATTTTATAACAATGCCTTTTACATTATTTTGAAACATGTTGATTACCAATTGCAAAGCGTTGCAACAGTTAAGTGATAATCATTATTGCTCCAAATTTGAGTTTACAACAATATAATCTTTGAACAATGCCAAAATTCCATGTTATACAGATTCATTTTCGGAAAGCGTCCTTTCAATAACATCTTGAAAAGTTGAGAGGAGAATTTTCTGTTACATCCGATTAGCTCAGAAGTAAATCCTGTTGAAGGAAATTCAAATGCTTCTATTCTTCTTTTCAATACAGGTCAGTCTTGTCTTCGCTTGCGCTTACTGTTCCAAATAGTTTTACATATCGTTGTAAGTAATATTCTTTATATATATTATTAACAATGTTAAAAATCATTATTTTCTTGGTGCATGCTAAGAAAGAATCTTTTAAGCGCTGTCTGTCTTTGTATTTAAAATTTGCTTTGAGAGATTTTTTTTTCATTTTACATGATTTTAATAGAAAATAGCTCTGGTGTATCTTTTAACATTTATAGTATTCAATTTATAGTATTTAACATTTATTTCTTGTATTCAATGAAAAATAATAATAAATATCCTGTGCTTGCATATTATTTAAAAAGAAATAACCCCATCAAGATTATCGAAACATCTTTAACTGTTTGTAATTCGAAAACTTTGCAAGCTCCAATTATACAGATAATTTTAAAGCTTTGTTTCACTATTAAGAATATCTGCTATTATTTTTTATTTCAAACATTGGGTTGAATCGATCAATTAATCTTGTATTAGTGTTTTGCTTCCAACCGACTTTTGATTTTTCCAACTGACTTTTAATTTATTTTAAAATGCATATTTTGCCCGATGCCAGACTGCAATATTTATTATTCTCGTTGTATCTATATTTACTCAATAATATCAATTTCTTTTATTCCTTTGACAATTATTTTCATTCAGAATGTTTTATACTGATACTTAATATATATATCATACTTATTCACGAGCAAACAGCTAGTTAATTAGTAACGTTTTTATTACTTAAAAAATAAAAATTGTTGAATATGCAGATTTGTATCATCAAAATTTAGACCTATTCAGTATTTTTATGTTGGATCCAAAGCATTCATTAAATGAATAAATTAAAGCAATTACTGAGCATTTTTAAGTTCATCTGTATTCATATGTGATAGTGTTTGCTGTGAATAGAAATTTATTGCCTGATCTTTGGCGAGAATTTGCATGTTTGCCTATTAAAGGGTGTAGTTCTCGTCTATTTCTGGTGCATCGAATTCATGGAAAACAAATTTGTTCCATCAAGTTATATATACCTATATAACATTATTTTTACATCTGAAATATAAACTTTTCTCCTCTTAAATTTAAACTGTGTAAAAATACTTTAAAAAAATATGTAATATGAATGACAATTGTCTGTATTTAAGGTCCATATTTGCTAGTTTTAAAGATATTTAAAAATTTTCACCATAAATTCAAGTGAATTTCATTGAAGTAAAAATCATTAATTCTCTAATAAAAACTGAAACAAATAATTCAGTGAATGAAAGAATAATAAGAAATTTTATATCTAAATTCGTAGAGAAATTCTATTTTTTATTGAAATCATGTACAGTTTTTATCTGTTAATCCGGAACTTATAAGTAAGTCAGGTTGTGCATTTGTGATTTAATTCTACGGCAGTAACTTATCACCAAGGATATACTTAGGGTCACCAGTCGCAAAACGTCAAAAAATACTAAAAGTATCAAGATAGTTAATCTTTAGATTATGCTGGGCAATGGCATGCGGTTAATACACAAGAACCATCTCTCTCTATATAAAATCTCTAGCGCGCGTGGCCCAAAAATCTATCATATTTCTAATCTCTCGGAACACATGCCGATTGTTATCATCAACACATAATATTGTATTGTGAGGATAATTATTTTTCCAAGATGCAGTTTACAATAATAAAATCTACATTATATCAACGATATCAGAACTTCACAAAATTTTACGAAATGCTCTTATCGAAACAATTCCAAGTATTTGCAATCTCTAAACAGATTAGTCCTCTATTTAATTTAACTCTCTTATTTACAGTTGTTTAAAGTACATCTGCATACCTTTTTGTCGAATTAGAACATTAATATTTGAGTTGGCATTTTGTCTCCAACTGTTGTTATTTAAAAAGGAACATATTCCATGATGATATTGAAATAAAATAATTATCTCATGTTATTTTTTCAAAATTTCATTTTGTTTAGTTCCCGCTAACCCCTAATTTAATTCATAGAGAGTCAAAATATCATTATTTAATATGCATATCACATTTATTCTTTTATCAACAGCTCCTAATTAGTAAAAGTATTTTTATCAAATCGTTAGACCTTCTTATCATTACAAATTTTTATGTGAAATTTTGTTTTGGATAAAAAAATACCAAAAAGTAAAAATTTGCAACTTAGTCAGCCATCCAATTGGCGAAAACAAGCAAGTTCATAGCTTAAGCAATAGCACTTATGGTATTTGGCGGTATTTCAGTTGCGAACGAATAATGGAAAATATTAATTTTTTATATTGTATTATACTATTTGCATTGCACGATATTTTTTTTTCTTTTCTGCAATTTTTCGGTACTTCTGTATTAATTCGATTGCAATATTCAAGATGCATTTGAGGTTAAATCATGCGGCATGCGGTTAATACACAACTGTCTTCTCAAATTTATGTTTAATTAAAAATTAAAAAATTAAACAAATATATCTTTAAATGGTAATTTTGAAAATTAAAGACAATTTTTATTTGTGTAATTTACAATTTTTCAGCAAAGATTTAAGAATTCTCGAATAAAATTTAAATTTTCCCTTCAGTGTTAAGGAAATATAAATAAATGATAGAAAAAGAGATGCACATGCCTCCATTTGTTAAGAAAAGTGTTAATTAAAGTAAGATTAATGTTTGTCTTCTCGAATTTAATTTATGGAGGCAGTTTTTCATTAAATGTAATTCTAGTGTTGCGTGTGTGTGTCCGTCCGTTCGCGTGTTGAGTGTAACAATGACAAAATTTTTTTCTACCATATACAACAATTATTCAACGTGAAGAAATTTTCACCAGTTTTTGGAAAAGTGGCAATATTTTGTTGAGGTTTGTGAGAATTCTGAAGTCTTATTGTGAAATTTTATTATCTTCATGAGAATGTAAAGATTTTTTTTCTTCTGTAAAATCCAAAGTTTATAAATAAATCTGATAGTGTACTTTACTTAAACATAGTGTAATGAATTCCGCTTGAAAATTTCAAGCTAGCATATAAAATTAAAATATATGAATAATAGAAAGAAATCTTTAATTACAGAAATTAAACTTTAAAATTATTTATCGGAACATATTAGGATTTAAATAGAAATGAATTTTAGAAATAATATTCTATAATAAATATTTCTCTCTTTTTTGTTAATGCTGTATTCACTTCTTGCCTTGGCAAACAAAAGGATCATAATGATAAACATAAAGCCATGTACATAGGAATTGAATGTACAATTCCAAAGACTACTGCTTACTAAGACCTAGCCAATTCAGAAAGAGATACGTTCTTCAAAGAAATAAAAGCAACTCAGCTCGATTTTATTACTATACTCCAACCCCATCCGATTTTATCTGTTTTTATGGGGTTTAATGGAGAAGACTCTTCCTTTTTTACACAATAAGTTATGGTATGACTCCAAGAGAAACCAGAATCCGTTTAGTTAGCGAGCGGTCCCTTATCAACGTACACCAAATACCATATAGTTAAGAACATGTGTTATTTAAGACTAACTACATGTTTATTTAATTAAGCGCTCGGATCATCTGTATTTCTAAGGAAAGCGAAAAAAATGTCGACAATTCAAGATGTAGTTGAACAAAAAAGAAAAACTCTGAAAAACAGAAGTTAACATTGTTACCGATGGATCCTTACCGTCCCAAATTAAAGCTTCATTTTCCAACAGTGCTTTTAATATCATTTATATGCATTCAGATTGATTTTAAAAATGTAAAATATTGTTATTTGAAAATCATTATTACTCCAAGTTACAAGCTCCAACAATAATTTTCACATTATATGAACAATGCAAAAGTAATTGTTATACAGTTTCATCTTCAGAAAGAGTCCTTCTAACATTATTTTAGAAAAATGGGTGCGCAACTTCTTCCTACCACTGATTCATTCATAAAAAATCTTGAAGGAAAAAGACCAACTGTCTGTTGTCATCTTTTCAGTGCAGGTTATTTTTCTCTTTCCAATACTTCCTATATCTGCAGTTCTAAACATTTTTACGTACCTTTTTAAGCAATGTTTTGAAATGTAATCTATGACTTGCCCAAAATCATTTTGGTGATATGTATTCGGGGAAATAGTCTTCCAATCGCTGTCTTGAAAAGTTGTACTTAAAACTATTTGTATTTCTCAAGAAATAAATAAATGAGTATTTTTTTAACATCTGCGATCTTCTGTTCGATTAAGTTAGTAAAGAATATCCTCAACAAGTTATCTTATGTTTAAGTAAAAAAAAATCAACAATGTTTATTGAAAAATCAGAAACTATGCAAGTGCTAGTATCAGGTTTTCAATTTTTCCTTATTTCCTTATGAAGAACAATTAAAAAATTTCTTGTTCTGGAATTTCTTTTTGCACTGGAAAATAACGTTTAGGTTAGTGTTTTGTTTCCAATTCGCGTGAAACTGAAATGGATACATTGCTAAATGCCAACTATTAAAACTTCTCTCTCTCTCTCTCTCTGTCTGTATCTGTCTCTCTGTCTCTCTCTCTCTCTCTTTCTCTGTCTCTCGTGTGCGTGTTTATACTTTCATTTATCTTCAGTTAAGTGGATTTGTTATTTAAAAATTGATGAAAAGTTCGTTTTCCTGCATTTTCAATCTATAATATATTGCGAAATTATGACTGAATTCTTTGAGAGGTTCAGAGAAATAAGGGCAACATTAAAAGAAATATATAATCATGTTTAAAGGCCCGTTATTAAAATTACCAACCTTCGACTATTTCATTTTTGCCTTTTCTGGTAATCTATCGTATTCTTAGCAATAAGCAAAACATTATTGTTCACTGTTTATTTGTTATATTAATATATAAACTAATCTTTCCCAACAACTTATAATGCATATAATTCGCAATCTTTTAAACTTTTTTTTTCTTTCTAATGACATGATATTATATACCAGGCTGCTTCAATTCCAAGTTAAGCTGGGAGGTCAATTGCCATTTCAGAGATAAGAGAGACAGGAAAATAAAGAATGCAAAACATTGTTGTATTTGAATATTCGCTTTTAAAAAAGCATTGTTACATGTCTAGTGTTATTATTCCAAACTTAACATAGTCCCTTTTACTAATAATTTCTTTAACATTATCTAACACATGCATATTGCCTGCAACAATATGTAAGAATTGCTACGTGATAATCATTATTACACTGAATTCTAGTTTTCAACAATACATTTTGCATTATTTGATCAAGCTCAAAAGTCATTATTATCAAGATTCGTCTTCAGTAAAAGTTCTTTTTCACCATCTTGAAGCGTTGTGAGCAGAATTGATTTTAGCTCCGATTATTCGCAAGAAAATCCTGTAGAAGAGAACCGAAATGTTTGTAATCTTCTTTTCAATACAGATTAGACATTTTTCAACAATATATCTTCTACCTGCAGTAAGAAATATTTCATATGGTATTTTAAGTAACACTTTTTGCATGATCTATGCAATGTCCCGCAGCATCCACTACAGATGATTGTAAATCGGTCTTTCCCGTGATAGAACTAACTGTGCTAAGAAGCAACTTTACAGGTTTGTAACAATATAGATTAATGTTTGAAAAATTCAAATTTGTTAACCTTAAAGCGGTTCTTAATACATTCGTCTTATCTTCAAACAATTTTTTTTCTTTTCTTTAAGTGCAAAATAATTCAATAAAAGCACAAATTTAATGTGGAAAGTAATCATCAAACACAAGTGGAAAGTAATCATCAAACACAAGTGGAAAGTAATCATTTTTATACTGATCAACATTCAAATGTGAGAATGCTTTTCTTAATAGCGATTTAATCTACAACACTGGCGAAAACGTAAGCACGTAAGATAAGTAAAATGTGTATTTGCCTACAATTTGGTTGAGTCGAATGAAGGTGAAGTGCAGTTTATACTTTGTCGTGTATTAAGTATAGAAACAGTATTGTAATCGTGAAAAAAAATTCATCTATGAGTTAAAAAAAGTACACAATTTTTTTTTACGTTAAGTCTGTCTATCGGCAAACACAATAATTTAAAAAAAAAACTTTGAGCTAAACCAATGAAATTTCATATATTTACTTTACATCAAATTTGCAGATTTCAAACAAACTTTGAACGAAATTCACTCTCATTAAGTTTGTCTTTATAGGAAGGGCAAATACCTATCACCTTTGGAAAAAGATGCGTCTAGATGGTTGGTTCGTTAAGTTTCCTGGCACAAAAGCCAGGGATACGTCAAGAAATCAGCAATGTATACAATAACTCGAAAACGCAGGGACAAAAATATATGACATTTGGCATGTGATTTTGGGACTTAATTGTAATTCTAAGTCAAACTTTGATTTCAATCGGTTGGAAAAAATGCATCTAAAACCAGAATTCAGTTTTTGGATACCATTAGCAGTATTCTTGAAATAAATCACAAGCATCATGAATGGGTTCAGTAAAAATGCTAAATTCGGGCCAAAGATCAATACGGTACAAGTGTTTGCCCTACCCATGGTTCACAATTTTTTTTGCAGGGTGAATGGGATAGCACCTTTATTAGAGAGAATGCGAGAAAGTATGGGGGAGACATTTCCTCCTGGTTTCATATGTACCTGTTGGATATTTTCTATTTCTTATACAATTTTCTTTCCTCTTTTAATTTAAATTAAATACGATATCAAAATTTTAAACAAATTTCAATATCAATGGCAGTTTTCTGTATGGGAGGTCCACATTTTCTTCTTTCAATGTTATTTAAAACAAAACTTGCATATTCGAATGATTAATCTCCGTAAAACAATATCAAACTTATCATGCTTATTGCAACAGGTGATCACCAAAAGAAATCGCCAAAGATTGTTTATTGACTATGCTCACTTA
>JAPMOR010028457.1:0-14232 GCA_026543865.1 Argiope aurantia
ATACACAAAATAAAGATAGCAATTTCTGGCACTAGGTATTAAATGAACTACAAACAAAAGGTCTATCTGGAATAAAATAAATTGCTTTAGAGAATTTAAAATTTCAAAACTTTTTAGGTATGCTATTTAAATTCGAAGAATAAAACAGACTAGCCATATCATAGATTAATTGCATTTCATTATTCAAAAATTCAAAATTAAGGTTTGCTCAAAATTAAGGTTGGTTATCTTATCAGAATATTTTTGATTCATTATTCCCAAATGACCTCGAGGATCATTAATATTTTGAAAGAAATGATTGAATGTTTCGTATATGAATGGGTACATTTTCTACGCCTAGCTTCAATGAGATTCATCTTATATATATTTCTTTTTCTTAAACGGCATTAAAACTTTTCCGATAGTTGGAGTTTTGATTAAGTGGAAAGATTGTTAATGCATAATTATTTCCGGAAATCCTCCATTTTCTTTTCATGGCATTTCTTTCGAAAATATATGTTGGGCAATGAGTTTCATATAATATTTACCTCTATCAATGTTTACCTCTATAATAGGACAAATCCATATCAAGGAACTCATATTCAAGAACATTCGAATTTTTGATGCTGGATGGCTAACGAGAACTAAAAGGAATAATTATACTAAGGGTCTGAGATTTAATTTTATGTCCTCGGCACTTTTTAAATAACCATAATGTTATAGTGGTAGGATGCATCAAGTGGTGTTTTGTTATTGCATATAGTATGTAGTATGTCCAATCTAATTTCCATGCAAAAGATGTTTACTTAACAATTATCTTTTGGCATATTGTTGTAACATGGGAAGAGAAGTTTTATATTGCGTGTGACAATAATTGTACATTTTAGTATATATCCTCGTTACGAATAATCTTATTTTATTTGAAGTTCTGACACGCAAACATTTTGTAAAAAAAGTTTACATTTTTCGATGATAGAAACTTACCGAATTATAAAGTCTTTAATTTCGTTTTTAGAGCAATTTGTGGTCATCTCGAGGAAACAGTGTCTTTTTATTGGGCCATCTTCCTTTAGGTAGCTGTTGGAATGATCAAAAAACATATAAAATGGAAGCATTCGAACTAATTTCTTTTCATGCCATTTCTAAACCTTAAATTATTCCTTTCGTTAGCATTTTTAAACAGTAGCTAAGCACAAAAGTTACAAAAATATCATTAAGGAGAATCCAGATTTGGAAAGATGAATCCGATGTATTATATTCCTAATTCCACAACTATCGTTTAGAGACTAATTTTTCCAAATTAAGAGCTGAAAATTTTCATGTCTAACTTAGGATTTTAAAACAAGAGGTGTTCAAATAAAAAGGCACGAAACGGCATAACAACGTAACCGTTAACACATTTACCTATGCCGCTATGTGAGAACATAGCGAGAGATCTAGGGGTGCGATTTAGTCTCCGACATAGATCGGAGTATGCACGGTCACCCGCTTGGATAGGAAAGAGCAGAAACTCTTATAAATAGCGCCGTTCAATTGACGTGGCAGTTCATATGAAAGCAGGATGATACAGGCCCAGAAGAACTATTATCTCCAATGTACACTACGAGGCACTCCGAAGACTACGCATATCCATCAAGAACAAAAGACCGGGGCTACTACGGAGGGTGTGGTTCTGCTCCACGATAACGCACGTCAACACATCAGCTCGACCATCCGCCCTATCACCCGGACATGTCGCCTTGCGATTTTCATGTGTTCGTTCAACTGAAAAAACATCTGAAACGAAAGCGCTTCAACTCGGACGTGAAATCAAGGGCGGTATGAAGGACTGGTCCGGAAAGTAAAGTCTTAATTTATACCCACAATGTCGTTTCATGTCTTTTCATTTGAACAACCCTTGTAGGATTAGCGGCATTTGAACAGTTTGTTATTTTCTGGAAATGCCAATATGGTCTCTATTCCTTCCTATTCTACACTTTATTTTGTTATACTTTTTTAATGAAGTAACAGAACGTTAATCAAATGTTGCCATCCCTAGAGAGGCTTTTGATATTTTATGCATCGTTCCTTCTTCTCAAATTTGTGGGATTTGAGACTGAAACTGGGTTTATTAAAAATTGCCACAGCTTCATTTGAAATCCTAATCTATTTAATGATATAGGAGAATAATTTATACGAGCTTAATTAGATTCAATGTCAAAGGGGTAAACATAATAATTAATGTTTGTTAATTAGGAAATTTTCATCCTATCTCTTTAAGAGATTCTTCAGCATCTGCTTTTATTGCTAAAGCTTTTGTTATTATATTTAAGCAGCTCAACATTCATGAAACCCGAGTTGGTAAACAGATAAAGAACTCACTCACATAATAGTACACAGATGCAGAATTCTTGGAAACTAAGCATTTGTAAATAAATCGATAGCAAATTCAATCTTCCAATTATGCAGATGCTATTGATTATTCACTTTTATTAAAGAAAGTTTAGAAAGGAAATAAACTGTGAATGTGACATTATTGGTTGGGAAGAAAAATTCTTTCAAAGGGGTTTCAAAGTTTTTATTCTGACATTTTTTATGAAAGAAAATAAATCTCTTATTGGTAGAAAATATTACATGTATGTTCTAAAAATTATTAAATTATTTCTATAGAAACCTCCTTAATAATTATATGCTTATATTTGTAAGAGAAGAAATCATTAAGTGAAAATAAAAATTATTTTTTTGTATAATTTTTATCTTAATAATTTTTTTCATGATACACATTAAAAAAAATTAACATTTATATTATCTTCATGTCGGTAAATATACAGGGTGATCAAGAAATAACAGAAGCTGTTCGGAGCCATGTAGCGTGCTATGTACTGGACGAAATATAACAAAATTTGGCCACCATACATATTAAAGTATGCGGTTTCGATTTGTCATGAAAAAATAATAGAGAAAATTCTGGTGTTGCGAACGGGAACTTCATATCATTTTCATGTACGGGTATTTTGTGACACAATATCGAGGATAAAAGTCTTATTAGTCAAGATGTTTTATCAGCGGGATGAAAATGCAAGTTCTGCTCTTCGAGAATACGGGCGGTTACGTAGAGGACCGATGAACATAATTAACTTATAAAGAATGTAAGATCAGAAATATTTGAAACAACGGGAATCCTTGGTGCACAACCAGGCCGAGGACGTAAAGGTATCAAGCAGGATCAAGTTGAAGAAGTTGCCACTGCCGTTTATGGACCAGGTGAGAGCTAATAAACAAGATACCAGAAGTACACGTTCAGTATCACGACAGATATCCAGTTCTGTGCAGTTCAGAAAATAATGCGTAAGATCCTGAAATTTTATCCGTATAAGATAACACCCATTCAAGAATCCCAGGGATCATAAATACCTTGTTTGAGTTTGCTTTGAGATTTTTGGCTCGATTAGGAGCGGATGACGAATGACCGTAGCAGATATTATGAAACGATAAAGCTCATTTTCATGTGCGCAGAATAAGTGCCGATAAGGATAAGGACAGGATAAGTGCGAGCCACTGTCGAAAACCTTTCAAACCACTTGCAATCGAGCCGTATTGACAACGCCATCAACGGGCGAATTTTTGCAAAATTATTTGAATTCCCGGAACCTTTTTTTTATCCCCGATATTATGTCACAAAATGCTCGTAAATATATATATATATATATATATAATATTAGGGTGGAACGAAAAAAAACGATCCTTTGACTTTTTAATTTGGAATAGAGCGGAAAAGTTGACTTTTGGTGCAGATAAAATAAATTATAAATATGTGCAATATTAGAGTGCCTGTTCAGGTGCCGCAAGAGCGTTAAGTTTCATAAAATTGAAATTTTTTCTATATTTTATAGTTTTTTTACGAAATAATTAAATTTTGATTTTTAATTTGTAATAGCGTGGAAAAGATGTCTTTTGGTATAAATAATATAAATAAAAATTATAAAAAAATATTAGAGTACTTGTGGTGCCGCAAGGATGTAAAATTTTGATAAAAACACACTTTTTGAAACTTTGTAAAAATTTGTGCTTGCCTCGATTAGGAAATAAAAAGCTTTAAATAAGCCTTATAATATGAATAGAAAATAAAAATAATTTTACTCTTGCATTGGCATGACATCCAGAAAGCTGAGTCATGACTGAAGTAGATGTTATTGAAGGGAGGCGGAGTTATGTCTCTGTTTGGTGATGAGATCAGAGCTGGTGCCGAGTTCCGTTGAGTTTGAATCTAATGATTAACGTAAGTAATTTGTGAATTTATGCGCTTGTGTACTTTGTAGTTAGTAAAAATGGCTCAAGTTAAGTTAGTGAAGACAAGACAAATGTCAGATTGCTCTATTTTTGGAAAATTTAGTGATTTGTTTGAATTGCCTACTTATGAATCTGTTATGAAATTCTATTTTTATATTGGACATAACCTCAAAATTGCTTCAGAGAAGGATCCTTCTGTAAATGAAATACATGACACTTTAGTTCTCAAAATGGAACCAATATGGCCAAAAGCTTCTATTCCCGTTATTTATAGCAAAAGAAATTTACAAATGATAAAAGCTTATCATGCTAAAAACAGAAATTTTTTAAAGTCTAAAAGCAGAAAAGGTTCAAATAAGTTTGATTGCAACCTCGGAAAATTTAGAGAAGAAGCTAAACGTTTATTTGATATTGCTGCCTATTGCTGCCTGTAATTGTGTAAACTTTAATACTTGCACTTGCATAAAAGAAAACAAAGCACCAGTTATCGAACAAGAGTTTCTAAACGATCAACGCTCTAACAGGAAAATGGTTATAGGTAACATTGATGTAGCTACTACAAGTGCTTTGCGGAAGAGAAAAGGAAGAAAAAGTAAACAATTACTGATAATTGTTAAATTTAATGAAGAACGGGCAAAAAATACTAGTATGCCCGAAATGGTTATTGACAGAGCTGAATAATAACAGTGTTCTTTAAGAGAGCACACACAAGAAGAGACAGACCAACCAGATCCATCAAATAGACAAGAAGAGATAAAACTACCAGACCCTTCGAAACTGAACGAAGAGAAAAGCAGTCAAATGCGTATTAAATTGCCATCTGTAGCTTCCATTGCTGACCGTATCGGAATATCAGACAGAACTGCAGCAGCTATAGCTAGTGCTGTTTTACAGGACTTGGCTGTAATCACAGAAGAAGACAAAACCTATGCAATAGACAGGGTGAAAATTAGAAGAGCAAGATCAACAAATTGAAGATTTCTAATTAAAGACAATCATTATACTCAGATAACCGAAAATAGAGGATTGTTTTTTTGATGCGAGAAAAGACATAACAATTGTTCAAGTAAAGAGATATAGTAAGTTGTAAAAAAAGTTATTTCAGAAATGTACGTTTCACTAATAGAGGAACCAAACTCAAGGTTTTTAGGCCATGTAACACCTAAATTTGGCAACGGAAAAGACATAGCAGGCAGTATACTGGAGTTTCTTAAAGATAGAGAACACAAAAATCTTTTGAACTTTAGTGCTGTTGTGATGGAACCATTGTAAACACTGGGTATAATAATAGTGTGATTTCTTTGATGGAAAAGGAAATATGAAGACCTTTACAAAGGTTCATATGTTCGCTCCATTATAATGATCTACCATTGTGACTTTTTTTTGTCATTCAGATGGGATGACGAAAAGCCCAATGAGTTTAAAGGCGAAATAGGTCAGCAGCTAGAAAACTGTTCTAGTCTTGCTGTGGTTACCTTCTGATAAATTGAAAATAACCTTCCTCTTCTGGAAGACAAAAATGATTTAAGTACAGATCAAAAATATTTATTATATACTAGCCGCCTTTGGCGACCAGCCGGTTCGCAAGTATTATCGCTCGCTACAATTTTCAATTAAATATTTTAAGTAACTGGTCTCTTAATAGATTCTCAAAAAAAACTTTTTTAATCTTCAAATTTTTGATAGTCATACCAAATTTATACTGTTGTTTAGATCGTTTCGTTCAATTTACTATATATATTTTGCTAATTTGTTGTCATTTCCGGCAAAACTTCAACTGTAATTTAAAATGTAAATGATGAAATTGCAATTAGTATAAAGATATTTTTTAATAACACCAAGCGTTTTATTTTATTTATCATCTTTATTGTTATTTATTAATTATTATTATTATTGAATGTGAGTATTGCAAACTGAATCGCTCGGTATTTAAGTCTTATGTGAACTACAAAATATTTTTCATAATTTATGTAATATCTTAAAGAATAATTCAACAAAAACTTCTCAGATTCAGCATAAAATTTAGTTTTTAGTTTAGCTTTAAAAAGGATTGAAAGGAAATCAATATTTTGTTCTGGCCTATAAATATATTTCAAAAATTATGAAGTCGAAATTTAATGCAGTAAGGTAACATATTCTGAGAAATATTCTGGACACACCAAATTTAAAATAAATGAATGAATGTTTCTATTTTCCACGATCAACTAAGACTTATTTATGAAGTTTTGAATGTTAAAAATTTAGAAAAACTCAACATTTTCATAATCTTAGGCCAATTAATCTTGAGAAATCTGCGTGCTGATTTTCTTTGAAACGATCGATGGAAAATCTAAAATTGTCCTTTTTTAATTGAATAGTGATATTCAAATTTTCATAAATCAGTTAGTTTAAGTGAGTGGAAACTAACTCTTAAAAGTCAGTGATTTAGTTGATTGGAAATTAACTCTATGACCACCATAAAATCTATGCTTTCTCTTGTGGTGTATGCATTCTCCTTAATATCCGCTCGAAAAAAAACATCACATACCAAAGTACTACATAGAACAAACACATCAAAAGTAAACATAATATTTCAATAGTTGCCAAAAACAAAAGAGAGAAAAATGCAATGTATAAGCAGACGATATTTAGAAAAGTACCGATATTTAGACTGGAAAATGAAATTATCTGAAATTAACCACACGCGCAGACGATATTTACAAAAGTAAAAATATTCAAACTTGAAAAGGAAAATATATGAGTTATTCCATCAATAAATGCCATAAGTTTGTTTATATCTTCATTATTTTATGAGTCATTAAACATCAAATTATGTCCTATGTATAGAGAGTGTAAAAGATCATAAAATAATTTTTCTTGAATTTATTTTTTAGAAAAAATAATATTTCACATTTGTTTCATTTCCTACAAACACGTGTCGAAAATAATATTTTTGCAATTTCATTTTCAAAAAGATTTAATTTATTTTTAATTGGAGCTTTAATCAATGTGATGGCAACACTTTGAAAAAAGCTTATTTTTTCCCATGAATGCGAAACGTGCTTAATTTTAATTTTTATTTTTTACGAAAAAAATTATTGAAAAACATAGTTAAAATATTTATTTAAAAATTCATTAAAAATAGAAATTTAATTTTAAGATTAAAAAATTAGTATCATTTAAAAGATAAATTTTTGATCTTTAACTTCATGTAAAATTCTTTTTTGTGCGGTAATATTTTCGGAAGTTATAGCAGAAAAACTCCAAAATTTCTCTTAATTTTTAAATAAATGAAATACTAATTAAAAATTCGAAACAATAACCCCCAGGTGCACATTCGTGGCCTGCAAGGTGTACACGTGCCAAATTTGGTATCTGTAGGTTGAATGGTCTGGCCTGTAGAGCGCCAACACACACACACACATTGAGCTTTATTATAAGTATAAATGTGTATCGCTGTATCAAGTGGAAATTGCTCACTAGATTTATCTTGTAAGAAACCCTGATAAACTTGCTCACTCCAGGTGGTTGACATTACCGAATCACTTGTTTCGATTGTATGCAGCAACTGAAAATCTTACGACTCTGGCTGAGAACATAGTGAAAGTGTATGTGCCTGTGTGGTTTAATATTAAGTTAAAACCATCATGTATGTATGGTTGTAAACATCTGTTTAATCTTATCTCATATTCACGCTATCCGTCTGACGATCTCAAGAACGTTATGGACCCAATTATTCAAAGAAATGGGTACTTCGCTGCTCCAGAAAATATCCTTTTATCCATGCTAAGTGATTAATGTAAACTTCAAAGAGAACTTGCTTTACAACGTGTTTTAAAAGCAAGAACAGAAATTATAGACATAATTAGGAAGTTCAAAGTTCCAAAAATAAACGATGCTAAGGATTACATGGACATGATCTCATGGTCTGAAAATGAGTCCACCCTTGTTAAAACAAGTTTCCTGTGACTCTTTTAAAGACTTTATACTGAAGAAATCTGAAGTTGAACCAAATAATATAGTGGACTCGATTATCGACTTTATCCAGCTTCTTTGCCACACGCAAGCTGTGGAACTAAAAAACTGATGACCGAATCGGAGCAAAATGTCTGTGGTTCAATCGCAAGAGAAGGATAGATAAGAGCAAAAATTGACTCACGTGTAAATATGCCAAAATTTAATACAAAAAAAAAGTGTTGCAATGAAGTATAAGAAAAGATTTTGAACTGTAGCATTTGTAATCATTAAGGATACAAAAGTAAGAAACAAGATTTAACATTCATTATACTTTTTTCATTATTATATTTTGTAATTATGAATTTTTCGAGTTGTAGTGCTTATATATGTATTTAAAACCATCTTTTGTAACAGCATATCCACGAAAAATTCATAACATTCTTTTATCAAAGTTTATAATTTTTCAATTTTTTACAAACTTAAAGTTTTTTGCGAAACCTCAAGATAATATAGTGTTGTAATCAAATTAAAAAAATGGTCCTAAAAGGCGTATTTTTCCCTCGATTACCAATTTGAAATCGAAAAATATAAATTTAAAGGCCTATTTTAAAATTTACCGGTTTTTTTTCAATTTCTTTCAGATTTCAAGCTCCTTGCAGCACCTCAAGATGTTGCTATATTGCAAACAAATTTTCAATTATTTTTTTATGAATTTAAAAGGAAACTTTTTTAAACGAGGAATTTCCTAACTCTTTCAAAATTCAAGTCTGTTTCTTGTAACAAATGCAGAAAAAATTATGAGGCAATAATTAAATTGAATGAAATTAAAATATAATTTACATGGCATGGTTATAAACAGCGAAATTATTTTTTTTCATACATTTCTCTGAAGATTGGAGATAGGACTTTTTAACTTTGGATAGATATGCTTTTAAATATTTAGATACACTCTGAAGTAGAAACTGGTATTTTAAATATAAGACTAATAAATGAAAATGACTGCTGGCTATCATTTTACTTCAATAATAACTTTATGAATGAGTTAAAATGCCTTCTTTTTTTTAGAATTATGAATTTTTAACTGTTTTGCATCATGGCAAAAGCCTGAAAGCGACATTACTTATTTATGATCTTCAGTAAGTTAAGAAATACACTTCATCTACTCTCTTTAATTTATCATCAGAAAATATAACGGGTGTTCAAATGAAAAGATACGAAACGATACTGTGGGTATAAATGAAGACTTTATTCAAAGTATACACCATAGGCATGAGCACAACGATCCCATTGATTAACAAGCCGAAAGATTCCTTGTTCTCAGAGTCCCCGTGCCATGACGAGATCCAGGTCTTCACAGCGTTCTCGAATGCGCCGTCCGAGTTGAAGCGCTTCCCTTTCACATGTTTTTTAAGGGGACAAAACACATGAAAATCACAGGGAGACATGCTCGGTCTGTAGGGCGGATGGTCGAGCTGTTCTCGCTTCAACTTGGCTAGTTCCGCGTGCGTGACCCTGGAGACGTGTGGATGCGTATTATCATGGAGCAGAACCTCACCCTCCATGAGTACCCCCTGCCGTTTGTTCTTAATGGACCTGCGTACTCTTCTGAGTGTCTCACAGTACACATCGGAGTTAATGATTCTTCTGTGCTCGAAGAATTCAACAAGTAGCGTACCTCGGAAGGCGAACTCAAGGACGCTGTAAAGGACTGGGTCTCGCCAAGGCCAAAGGAATTCCTGTAACTAGGAATCCTTCAGATGATTAATCAATGGAATCGTTGTGCTCAATCCTATGGTGTATACTTTGAATAAATCTCCATTTATGCCCACAGTGTCGTTTTGTACCTTTTCATTTGATCTCCCCTTGTATTAATTGTACTGGCAAGTTCATTGAGAATGAGAAAATGTATGAATTCACAGAATCTACATTATCTGTTTGTGTAATTTTTGACAGATATTTTGGAATATATGATTATAAATAAAAGATTGCCTTGAATGGAGGAAATGCTATAATATAATGTGAAAAAAGAAAATTATGTACATAACACTTTAGTTAAAGTTTCTACACTAAAGTTTAAGGAGATATTTGTGGTAAGAATTGAAGCCCTTCCTAAACATAATTTCTTCCAATTCCTGATTTATATGTCTCGACATACGTTGGATATAAATTGATTATGTGAACAAAGAAAAAATTACTGTTCAACTGAAACAATAGTTTTTTCTGATTCCGTGATTTGAAATTACTGATGCTACTGCTCTAAAGCTGATAACGTAATTTCGTTTTGTTGAATCATTAAATATGTTGGGAAAATTTAATTTCATATACTAATTCTATTTCTATTCCGAAAAAAACAATAAGATTTAAGAAGCAACAAATAGTAAAGTTACTTGTAAATTGATCTGTGATTATCTTCTTATTTAAATTGGTTATCATATATCTATGAAACTGAAAAGAGCTACACATACTAAACAAATTAACCCATACCAATTAACAAAGCCTTTCATACCAAATATTTTAGTTCTTATGTTAAGAGATAACTGAAACTCTAGCACAATTTAAAATCTCATGTTTTCAGAAAGACTCGGTATTCTTATGAAAATATCAGATCATATCGGAAAACATTGAAAATCAGCTGAAATCAGAAAATATCAAAAAATAAATTTACTTTTATAAACACATTTTTTTTTCATTTTAAGGAAATATAAAATAAGAATATAACTGAATCCTCTGTACAATTCTTAATCTTGTTCAGCCTTCAACCACATTTCAATCTACACTTCATATATTTTAAGTTTAAAGGGAACAGTTCTGTAACATAATCAGACAGGAAATTAGAGTTAACATAGAGTATCTCAAATCTTAATCATTCACTGGTACCGGGCCAGATATTTTTTCGACAGAATTACAACAGAGCGAATACCCTAAGGTCTGATGTCAATATTTAGCTATTACTTCCACTATGTTGTTCAATATTGCTACGCCAATATTTGTGAAAGAATAATGTTTGTTGCCAAAGTGTGCCGATATTTTATCTTCTCAATGACTGCCCAAGCAGCAAGAATAGTCGGTAATTGATTGGCCAAGCCTCGCATTGCTCGGCTACAGATCATACAGTTTCCGCGATAGTCGCTTTTGGGTCGGGGCGATATCGGACACTGATCAATTTTTTTTCTATCGCCTCTAAAGGTCGCCTTTTCATCGGGGCGAGCTCTCACGGCGATTTTGTGAAAATGGCCATTTTAATGTAGTCGCCCCATACTCGCCCCGATGTCCTGAAAGTGGTCTTGCCTAGATGGCGCTATTCGAATATATTTTAGGAATTTCCCATGAATCATCTGGCTTGTTTTGGAATTTATTTAGTATTGCGAGTCGCCATTCCAAGCTTTTTGGTAAGTGCAATTTATTTATTATTCTATATTTGTAAATATTATAGAATTTATTCTAAATAGTGAATGAAAGAGGTTATTTTTAGTAAAACCGTCAGAATTTGTTGATTACCTAAAACACGGAGTTGTATGTAATGTTATTAGCGTTATAATGTTATAAGCGGAATAAAGCTTTAACGATCCACTGTTCATCCCTCTATTTCATTTAAGTGCTGCAACTTTACTTTGTTAACTGAGCTATCGTCATTTCGTATTTTATTTCTTGTTAGATTTTTATTTCGCGTGTTCTCAAATTATTGCAGTTATTTTCCCCTTTTATTTACAATTTCGGTACGACCGAAGTTTAACCCCCTGCTTGGCGCAATTTTTAAAAATCGCCAACTCGCCGACGACGGTCTTGCGCCGTGTTTTGCGAAATGTTCAAAAGCGAGGGTGTAATGTCCAATCATAGCGCATAATAAAGGTGAAAGATAATAGGTTTGCCAATCTGGAGGTTGCCAGCTTTGATACGTTATCTTGATTTGGCGAAGAAGGGGGTTAAACTCCGGTTCAACCACAATTTCTTTCATTTTTGTTAACAACAATTTCAAATGTTCAAATGAAAGAAATTTTTAAAAAGTATTAAATTACGTTCTTATGTTTTGGTATGGAAATAACATTTGTGTAATTATTTTTATTTTGACATGAGGCTAAAAAAAATTCTTTAAAACTGTGATTATGTAGGCCTTTTTGGAATAGTTTCTTATAGGAATAGTTTCTAATTATTTCATATTTCATAAAATAGTAACATAACTTTTACTCATATTAATTTGAATTATTTTTATTTTTCTCTATTATCGTAAACATTTTTCTAAAATTTGCCTACACAGTCCAATATCAGAATGAAAACATTGTGCTTATGAAGTTCCATAAGACTTTTGCTTGCTAATTACACATCTCCCATTGTCAACAAATATTTTATTGTACTTTTAAAAGAAGTGAAAGCTCATTTATTATTATAGTTAAATATGTTTTTTAGGTTCATCAAATCTGGCCCAAAAGGGAGAACCTAAAGAAAAGTATATGTATAATATGTTATGTGCATTACTGGAAAAATATGAAATCCAACATTTTATAAAATGCCTGGACATTGTGTAAAATCTGTAAAACTAGCTGGCAATGTATGAAACAATTCATATTTTCTAAGCATTCTATAGAATCCCAAATGGCAACCCAGAAAAGTATGAAATACATCTCCAAATCGATGAAATGGAAATTTTGTGCACCTTTTGTTCCAAAACTGAAAATGCAATTGAAGGTAAAATAAACTCTAAAATCAATTAAGAAGTACAAGCTAAAAATAATTTCTCAATGTTTCTTTGGAAACTACTGTGTGTATTCCTATTCCTGAAGTCAACAAGGCACAAAATTATTTGCACAATATATTGGCAGTTATAATGTATATGACAGAGTATGGTTTCTACCAACTTGGAACTTCAGAAAAAATCGAAAACAATTATATGCGAGATCTCAATTCACTTTATGCCTTTAGAACTTTTAGAATTGAAAATATTCCAGACCACAAAATTCCTCACCAGTTAGTTGCAATTGCTCAGCCCAGTGGAAGCAGCCAAGGATTTATCAAATGTATGTGTTAAACAAAGTGCCAAAATATGAAATGTCTTTGCATGAAAGATGCAATGAAATGTATTTCCAAATGTCATTCAAGCCTACCACATTGCAACAAGTAGGTTAATTTTAATTTCTGTTTTTTTATATGAAAACTTTTTTTTCCTGTATAAGAAAGGCATACATTTTGTTTTGTAAAACTTTAATTTTTCTTTATATATTTTGAATAAAATTTCTTTAATCACACCCTCATTATTTTTTCAGAATGACAATTCAAGTGATTTTAATTCTAGTTAGCTTAGTTAATTATCCTTTTCATTTACAATTTATTTCTTTTTGTTAAAATTTTCAAATGAAAGAAGTTTTAAAAAGTATTAAATAACATTCTTATATTTTGGTATTGCAATAACATTTGTGTAATTATTTTTATTTTGACACAAGGCTAAAAAATGCTTAGCAGAATATATTTATTATAAAGTTCAAAAAAAAAAATCTTTAAAACTTGAGATTATGTAGGTATTTTTGAATACTCTTATATGAATAGTTTCTAATTGTTTCACATTTCATAAAATAGTAACATAAATTTTATTCCCATTGGTTTGAGTTATTTTTATATTTCTCTATTATCCTAAACAGTTTATAAAATTTGCCTACACAGTCCAATATCAGATTGAAAACATTATCATGCTTATGAAGTTCTATAAGACTTTTGCTTGTTAATGACATATTTCCAATTGTCAACAAATATTTTATTTGTATATTAAAAGAAATGAAAACTCAATTATTATTATAATAGTTTTCTAGGTTCATCAAATCTGATCCAAAAGGAAAAAATGAATCAAAAGAAATGTTTATGTATAATTCTTTATATGTAGCTGATGATTAAGTTACATATAATATTTATGTAAATGTGTGTGGATTTTTAGAAATGTCAAATTCTTCTTCAAATATTGTAAATAAAGTTTAAATAAATTTTGTGTAAGAATGACTTTGTGACAATATTTTTTCTTGAAAATCAGTTTCTGGATGCTGCTTGGCTGTACAAGTCATTACA
>JAPMOR010028459.1:0-12625 GCA_026543865.1 Argiope aurantia
TCTGCAAAATACATCGTCTGAATGGTTTTGTCATATAACAATAATATATTTTCATGATTAAATCTGTTATTCAACGTTCGCGAAGTAAATGAAAATTTTTCTAGAAATTTTCTTAAGCAATAACACGTGCAACAATAAAATCCAGGTATCAAAGAAAAAATATTATGCATTATCACGATATTGAATCCAATCAGAAAATCTCGTATAAATACGCAATATTCTTTGCCTTTTCCAAAAGTTGAATTTCTTATAATTTCATGGGCATGGTGTCTGACGTTAGATTTGAAAGTTGCCATTTCAAAACAGATTGTAAAAAAAGTCATTAATAAGAAGTAAAAAAACATTGAAACTTTCAGCTTCTTGGATGTTCGGCTAATATTCAATGCTTTTGAAATTTTGGAAAATTTTTGCAACAAGAGTCGAATTTTATGGTCGGAAAAAAACAATGAAATATAAGAAGATGTATCTAAAACAATTGAAAGTACTTTAATCAAATTCAAAATTGATCCGAAGAAAATAAACAACACTACTACTTCAGACAATAAACAAAGAACCACAAATTTATTTACAATATACCATAAAGATTTCAGCACCAATATAAAAAATCTGCTTTTTTGGATACCGTAAGATCCGGACATTTTTTTCATTCTTGTCTTGTAAAAGGTAACAAAAACGGTCACAAATATTTCCCTAATTTACTTTTGATGTAATTTTTACACTTGATTCACCCATAAACTTTGAGTCATTTACGTATGTCATATAAGATTAATAATATATGTTAGGTTTACAACTGCATTATATATAGCTGCATTTTAAAAGCGTACTTTTCAATTTTGAAGTAATATACTCGTATTTCGAGCAACACACAATACGAATCTAATTCTTGATTTTGAATTTGCCATTTCTAACAAGACCTACAAATAAAAAATTATGAAAATTTGCAAATCAGTAATAAATAATATTAACTTTTGAAACACTGAATTGTTTGCAAAAATTTATTCCAACTTTTTATTCTTTTTGGTACGAAACTAGCAGTGGATACCAAATGGAAATACGAAAAGTATAATAGCTTCCGTGTACTTCATCATCTTTTTCGTAATAAATAGTTGTTCTTCTTTAAAGCTAAGAGATGAAACAGGAATTGATGAACATAAATTCTTTAATGCATTTGTTAGATGGTTGCTGACAATTTAAGAATTATATATGATAGTATCATCTTTCTATTCATTTATCATTTAGTAAAAATATATTTTCATTATCTATAGGGTCATTTTCCACAGAGTATGAATTTTCAGATCTTAAATTGGAATTTCCTGTAATTTTGCTTGTATTTTCAGAACAAGAATAAATAATACTCTGTTCATTTGAATAGATTTTTTTCAGTCTTTACTAAAAGTGCTTTTACGTTCCTATGCTGCTGAAGATTTTTAAATTTACGCTGAAACATACTTAAGATTTATAAAGAGAAGACTGGTTATGAAAATATTATTTCACCACATTTAAGCAGCCAAAATGCACCAGTAGAATGGTCGATTTTCACTAATTGTTTGTTATGCAGGCACATTCCTCTTTTTATTACTTATTAAAATTTAAAATGTATATATTATCAATATTATTTCGATAACAAATCTAAAAGCCACTCGAATTCTTTGATTGCTTGAATAATCGGGAATACAATTGAAAATTGCCTCAAATTGGTTTACCTTTCCAATAGAAAATTAGGCAGTCCCTCTTTAATCTTTTATATTACTACTCAGTAGTTTGATGTACAATAGACTGCAATTGGTTTGATTTTGAGCGCAAATTATATGCAAACTATTTTGGACAAAGAATCCGAAATCCATAAAAAAAGCAGTTAAATTATATTTGCATGACAATGATTAATTGTAATTGTCCAACTAATTTCAATGGATTTCTTTTCTTCTAATATGTAATGACTGATATTGACTTTTGGAGCTTGCCAATATTTAAAAAAATGGTAATGTTCATTTTTGACAAAATTATATCATACAAAAAAATGAATTTCAATTTAAGGTACACTAAAAACACAGAATTCAAGCCGGAAAGAAGCAATATAACTAATGAAGTTGATTATTGTTCTTTACAATTTTAATTTTAATTAAATAGGGATAATATTTGTAGTAGTTATCATATACAAAACATAATGAAAATGGAACATGTGGCACGACGAGGCGTTCTTCTTTCTTAATTTTACAATTTCAAACAAACGGACTAGTAATTTTCCAATAAAACATTGTATGTGTACTAATCTTAAATCTATGAATTTTAATTTGCAATTTTAAAAATTAAATTATTAAAGAAAAACTTGTTTATGTTCACTTAAAAATTTGAAGCTTTTTCTTAATTTTTTTAGAAATAAAACATTGCTATTTGACAAATGAATCTTTTCAGGGAGAGGGGGAGGGATTCTATTTATCCTTACTTCACAGAAAATGTCAGACGCATTTCTGTATATATTGATGAATTTTGCTCTTTAAACAAAAAATATTTTATACCATACTTTCATTGAAAGATTAAATTTAATTTTAGAAATGATATTTTGTTATTTAATTTATTATATTAAATTCTATCTATTTAAAATCTTGTTGGACTAGTTGTTTGTCTATAGATAGCACGAATCATTTATAATAATTATTTTTTCGATATTAAAGCTATAACCAGCAAAAGTAATGTTTTCCCCTAAATAGTTTCAACAATATTGCATAACTTTGAACACGCATGTGTAATCAATCTGATAATGCCTGTGTAAAGTCTGGATTGAATTTGCTGAATATCTACAAAAATCGTAATTTTCATTTTATTTTTCATGGTTTGGTTATCATAATATTGTAATTGAGGTATCAATATTGCTGCGAATGTGATTATTATGATATTTTTTTTCTTTTATAATAACATTTGCTTTAGCATTTTCATCAAATGTTTCAATTTCATTTAACGCTCATCAATTGAAGTTTTAAAATCATACCTGTCTCTCTATGGCTTATATAAGAGAAACGGGAAAATAATGACATTTAAATCATATCTGCATTTGTTAAATATTAAGAATTTGATCGCATACACCGAAGTGATGCAAAATACTTTTGAAAATATACTGTTAAATATTCTGTGAGTTTTATACAATTTGATTGAAAATTCTGTATGTTATAAGCAAAAAAGTTTGTAGAAAAATCTGGTATTTTTTAAAGTTTTTTTTTTCCCAAAAGTACGTACTAGTTTCACAAAAATGCGTGTAAATATTGCGTACAAAAAAAAAAAAGAGTGGAAAATTTTAAATTATCTTATTGCTTTCAGTGAAATGAAGTGAACTAAAATCATTTTCTTCATCATTTCTTTCATTAATTTTTAGTCGATTCATTCATAAAAGAATAAATTTCACGGCAAGATGCCTTCAAGTATACTTTTACATGGCAGAAGTTCAAAGTTAATTCGTTCCAACTTTTCTAGAAAAATTCGAGGAAAAAAGTGCATGAATCCGAAAGTGTCTGGATATCTTCGGTCATAGAATTACGAATGATGTTTGTTTGTACAGCAGCGTTCACACGAGGCCAAATATAGCACGCAATGGAAGGTCACACCCAACTCAGGAACATCCAGTGGAGACAATGACCAATGGTTGCCTCATCGAGACAACTATTTGCATTATCCCATTGTGGTCACATGATCTTCCTGAAGTAGGCGTGATCTTCTATTGCGTGGAATAGTTGGCCTCGTGTGAACGCTGCTTACCACCTGCCACTTCCTGTTTCAAAGTATTGCTTCGCCCCCTATATCTTGTTAAAAAATACCTCACTTTTATAAGTCCTACTCATACAGAGAGACGTGCATTTACTTTCCTTGTATTATTTTGTTTCAGGTGCCTCTGACATCTTTAATTTTTAATTATTCTTTAATTGTTGATCCTTTATTATGTGTGTTAGTCGTAATAAATATATTTTTATAGTTATTATGGATTAAGTCCCTCATTCTCAAACTGTTTACTCGACGAATTTATTACTTGGCATACTGCCAGAATTAGGCCTACCGCCACCATAACAAAGTTCACTGAAATTCAGTATGTAAATTTTACTTGCTACAGTCATTAAATAATGTTTGTAATTTTCAATATGATTTATTTATTCCAAGTAATAATTTCAAAAGAATTGTTTCTATCGAAATATTGTTACATTAGGATTTCAAAAATAATATTATATGCTTTATTTGCCATTTTAGATGGTTATATGTGATTATCCTTTTATTCACCTTGGTTATATGTGATTATCATTTTATTCACCTTGGTTATATGTGATTATCATTTTATTCACCTTGGTTATATGTGATTATCATTTTATTCAATAAATGTGGGTAATATCAATTTTCAGTGAAGAATATAAAAATATTCATGATCGACATAACAACGGTGTTATGGGTTTTTTTTCCATATTTTTGTCTCCATAATTTAAAAGCGCTGTTGTTATTCTTGTTACTTATGGCACTTTAGAAGCCCGATGAAAGATGTGTCAGAACTTTTTCAAATTTTTCATTTCCTTAAACAGAACATCTTAAATTCTGGAACATAACCACAAGCTAAATCATATAGCAAAATTTAAAAGTGGAGATATTTTCCTTTTTACCTCCTTCAATTACATTATTCTACGCCTTAAAATTAAATTGACCTTGTCAGCATTCAAATCATCAATATGCTTAAAACTGTTTCAAAGCGTAGAGACGTCCACCTTCAGTGGATCCCCTCCCACGTCAACATTCCGGGAAATGAAACCGCGGATGTCTTAGCAAAAAGAGGCTGCTCTGAGACGGCCACTACTGATTATGACTTAACTTTTGAAGAGTTTTTCTCAGTAGCGAAAAATAGAGACCGGCAGGTCTGGCTGGCTCCTCCAGCTCATTCTTGGTACAGTAGATCAAAACCAGGAGGAGCATTAAGTTTTAAGGCTGACAGACAGGATCAAACGGCCATCTCAAGACTCGTCAGTGGGCACTTGAAATGTATGTCATTTGAATCCGGTTGTAAAGTCTTTCCAACATGTCCCAAGTGCCATCTGCTGCCGGCCTCCCCGCAACATCTTCTGGATTGCTTGGGACTCACTTTTGAGGATGTTCGCGACAACCCTCTCCTGGTGTTCGATTTTGCAAGGGTGCATGGAATCATGGATTTGATCTAGCTGCCGCTAGATCCTGAAGGATTGGACACAACAACAACAACGCCTTAAATCAAAAATCGTCAGGATTTAAAAGATATCATTAAAATATATCAAATAACTATTGTAAGCTGAATTTCCTATATCTTTTCATTAGTTGAAGCTAAAAACGTCATTTGCATTTAGAGACCAATCGTTTCTCATATATGCCTTGTCAGAAGGAAATTTGCACATGCGAGGATTTTTTTTGAAACTTTAATCAATAAAAGATTTTATTTCACGTCGATTTAAATTCTGCTGTTCTTTGCTCTGATATAATTGTAAGTATAATCACGAAATGCCACCCCACCCCACCCGAAAGCTTCGGATAAATATGAATCACTGAAGCATTGGCGGGAACTATGGTGGAATCCTAAAGACCATCACCCCACCATGGTATAACCCTTCCCGTATTAGGTAAGTCCCGTCATCATTAGTGTGTTGAAAATAACCCACTATTTCTGTAATTACCAGGGTGACCATTAAATCATCCTTATTTTTGAGGTACCTCGAGGTGATAATTGTCAATATAAGAGTCTGAACCAAAAGTTAGAGAAGTGCATAGTCCTTTGAAGAGAATGGCGACAATCATCTAAACAGTATGAGATATATGTTTGTAAAATATGAAATATAAGTTAATTTTGTTCGAAATATTAAGATGAAGTTACAAAAAATATTTAATTGAAATTTTTAGCAATCATTAATCTCGGAGAATCAACTGGTCGTCAAAGGTGACTAGTTAATAATAAAAGAGGATATGTATTTGTGTGTGTGTGGATGTTGGGGCTGGGCTATGGATGATGAAAGTGGAATTGAATTCAAGTACTATCGAATGTGTCACAAAAATATTTTGGAGGATAGAAATGTACCCCTCAGAGAGATTTTTTAAAACTTTTAATTAATTAAAGATTAAGTAAAATTTTGGTATTTCCTCAATATATCTCGAAAATATTACTATAGAAAATTTATCTTTATACCATATAAAATTCCAAAATGTGTTCTTTTAATGATTTCCTTTATCTTTGTAATACTTTCTTTTACATTTTTCATCATTATGATGATATTCATACAAATATTTAATTCCAGAATTTTCCTCCATAACTGAAAGCTATGAAAAAAATCTGTTCATTTTATGCACATTTTACATAGAAAAATAAGAAAATGGAGTTATAATACCATAAAAGGAAGCGTGCAAAGACAAGATAAATATTTCCTGGATAATTAAGTTTTTATTGGACCAATGATTTTATAGGATTCAACTACGAAAAAAGTTCGTATATCCAATAAATAAAACTTAAATGATTTCGGTACTTAAGGCTATTGATTTAACTGAATTTAAATAAATCCAATATTCCGGGCCAAACAGATGGTCGTTAAAAGCGGCTAGTATTGTTCATAAATCCTTCATTGTGTAAGAATTGAAATCTATTATATTTTATTTGTGAAAGAATCATGGCATTACTATATAATAAAAATAAATATTGAAACTCGATAGAAAAACTAATCATTTAAATATAACTCCTTTTTTTTCTTCTTGATTATATTTTATTAGCATAGCAATACAACTCATTTAAATTTCTATGGAATTTATTTTATAGAAACAGGAGAAGCGTATTACTTAAATACGAAAATTGAAAGAGTTGTCAAAAGTACAAGTTTTATTTCGTAAATCGAATTACGACAAAAATATGCAATAGCCGATTTACATTTAAATAAAATCATATTCAATATATGATTTGATAGGTAAAAACTTCAACTATTATGTATTATATATATCAGTATTCAAAACTGTATAGTTTTGATTATGCCAAAAAAAATGTAAAAATAAGCTGGTATTTGTTGAAGGTAACACATGCTCATTTACATTTTTATGCAAATGAAAAAGTTCTAAAAAGGTTCATTTTGGCTATTATTTTTCTTCTATTGAGAAGTTCATAATTATTCATAAGAGATTTTTTTTTAATTATGGTGATCGATATTCTGCAGTATTGTTGTAAACTAATCATAATAAATAATGGCGTGAAACATTATAACTGTATAATATCGTTAAATTTGAAAAATTCAAGTGAATTCGTGGTATAAGTGGCAGAAGAAAAAGCTGGAGGCAGTTGAAGGCGCATTTCTCATGAACATTTTAAATGAAAACTTGATATTTTGTTATCGAACTCAATTTCGAAAATCAAGAAAAATAACAGTTAAAAAATCAAATGAATTTTCAGTGCCTTTATAAAAATTTATGGCCACTAAAAAGAAGAGTTGTTAATAAAAATAGTGCAAAAATATCAATTCATTCAAATTGATATTAAATACTACAAATTAATTTTTCTTTCTTTCATCGATTTTTTAAAGTAGATTTTAGAAGAAAATAGAATCCAGAAGACATGCGACATCTGAAAAGAAACTCTTGCTTTGGAACTTGCGTCAAATGCATTGTGTTTATGATTTTTGTTTTCGATATTTTGGCTGCATTGTTACAGCTCATAATCCTCCAAGACAAAAGGAACGCAACAGCTCGTTTTATTTTGAGTTTCTTAGCAATTACCCTTTACATATCAGCTCACAGAAACCGAAAAGAAATGTTCCGAACTGCAAAGAAACTCGACGGAGCAGTTAAAATGCTTTCAGATTTTAACTCAAGACGAATGGGATATATTTTCATCGCATTCTTTATTTTCATATTAATAATCACTGTTTATAAAGGAACTGTGAATCATTTAAAAGTTCTCTTAGATAAGAGTAATCATGAGAACGGATTATGGAGAAACAGTTCCATGAACCAATTTGCAAATCTTCATCATCATTATTTCCTTTTCACTCTCAAATGTGTCGCCTTTCTATTCCATATTACAGCAAACGTGTTTTTTTCCGCTTTCGCCATATTTTACTGTTGGATTTGCCTTCATCTTCGATGTCTTTTCGTTCAACTACTCCACAAGATTGAACTGGAAGTTTCAATACATGATTTTTGGAGATATCTTAGCTTTTATAGATATATATCGAAATTAATGAAAGATGTGGAGAATTCTTTTTCGTTTACAGTCTTTATTTTACTTCTTTTTGATATGATTGGATTATTTAGAGCGGGATACAGATTGGCGTTTGACCCCAGCATATCGCAAGAATATGGCTTGTCTTTGTCTTTTTCCGCTATCTGCCACTTTTTGCTTCAAATGATGATAATGATTCCAGCGAGCATTGTAAATGAAAAATCTAAGAATGCTGCGCAGATTTTGCCGGATCGGATCCCGAAGTATGAAAGTAATCTGAAGTTGGAATTTGAAAAAGAGTTCCGGCAGCAAACATATCTAACTTTGTGGAACATTTACTTTTTTGATAGGTCACTCATTATAACAAGCATTGGCAGTTTGCTAACATATGGAATTTTACTTGGTACAATTGGTAGAAGAAGTTGAGCGTGCGCAGAAATCCTGGCGAATTTCGTTTAACTCATTTTGGCTTTTGTAACAAATTGACAATAATAACTAAATCTGAAAAGGCAATTATTGTTATTATTAACCATGGAATAGTTAGTGATATGTTTTGACTGTTAAAGATCGTTGCATAAATTTTATTCTTTCAATTGTAATTATCACTTCGACATTCTCTATAACGAAATAAACTGAGTTAATGAATAATCCTCATAAAATCTTGAGTGAATATTATTGGAATTACTTCTTCTGGCTGAAAGTGATGCACTTGTATTGCCAGTTTTAAGATAATTGGAAGTTTTAAATTTATTGCATACAAAACACATAAAAAGTAGCTATACTTCGAATAAAATTTTTTAATATATTTTAATATAAGAATTTGAAAGTCGCATTTAGTTTCGTGTTAGTTTTAGTTAGTTATATATTATTTTATTTAGATATTTGCTAAATATCCGAAATTAAGTTTTGAAATCTTTTTAATCATGGAATTAAATATTTTAAAATGTAATAACAACCAATTATTCAAAATTTGAACTGATTATAGTTAAAAATCTGAAATATTAATTTTCACGGGTTTTTTTTTAAAAAATTTCTAACTATTTTTTCCTTTCTCTTTTTGGAAATTAAAATTTCCTGTTCACGTACTAATGTTCCTACTTTAAAGTATTTTTCCACTCAAATATTATACGTTTAAACTTAGCAACCAACATTCAAAACAATTAAAGTTAAATTGTTCTATTTTTGGCTTTTTTTTTTCTGATCTTTTTTCATCATCACGCATCTCAGTTTGAAATAATTAAATGGTGCATTATCGATATGTTTTATATATGCTAAGTCTTTTTTTAAGGTCTAAGTCTAGCTTAAGTGTAAAAGAAGTGCAAGTCTAAACTATGTCATCAATAGCTGCTAATCAACCCAAAATTCAGTAGTGCTGCAAAAGACACTTCTCAAGAACTGAAATGCATTATCTATCTTTTCTAATGGCAATGTTTTCCCTTCGATTCTTTCAGAACCCAAGGGTTTGTGTTTAATATTATGTAGTGAAAATAATGAAGTATCTATTTTAGAATTCTTCCCATTGTCCTATTCTGTCAAAAATTTAAACTTTTGATTTCAAAATCACATATCAAAATTCATTTATCGTACTTATGTTTTCAGCTAACATATTCATTTATGTATGGACTGCCTATCCTAGATGGTTAGGGTAAGAAATGGGAAATTTATCTATAATAAAGAATGAAAATCATACACTAAAATTCATTCATCTAATTTATTGCGATTATGTGTCATTATATTCATATATGGAAGAATAATTCGAATGGCAGACAATCGATCCTTTAAAAGATTTTGCCCAACATTTGATACAGATTTAGAATTCTAGTATTAAAACCAAACATCGAATTTCATGTATTTTAGCTCGTTGTTTCTTTGAATTATAATGTTCATATACATTCTCACGAACGCACAGATAAACTTTCTATTTTCTGGAAGCGTACAGTTTTGGTTTAAAGACTGTATGATAAATTTTATATCTCTATTTTGTGGCATTTTTGAATTATCATACTTACAGATATTTTCTTTTTTTTTATCATTATTTAGAAAAGGCCATGGAACACAAAAATTCTGAATTTTTAGATTAAAATTATCTCTTTTTTTTTAACGAAAAAGTAAAAATCGCTATCACTTTTATGAAATCAAAATTTTAAAATTCATTATAACTTTTTTGGCATTTTACTGGAATAGATTGTCAGCATTAAATGTATTTCAATTAATTTACATTAGTTACTATATCTAAGCGAGTGCATCATCAAACAATGTGATGAACGTAACAAATCTTTATTTTACCTCGTCCTCACCTTACAAAAAAGGCTATTCCAAATATGTTTAATTTCTTCTACTATGTTATGTGAATGATTGATTAAATACATACAATGAAAAACATTTTAGAACTGATGATATTGAACTGGAAATATTTCTTAGTTCGAATATTGGAAAAAAGAGTAAATAAATACTACCAGCGATAGTGGTTTCACCGTAATTTTCTCACATATATTTAATAAATGTACTTGTATATTATTAATCGTAATCCACTGAAGAGAGATCGTTATGAAAGAGCCTATTAAAGGGTGATCTTTTTCGATTTTTCCGGCGATTAATTATAAATAAAAAACACTAAAAAATCGAATTGCATTTCGGACGTCTTTTTTCCGACCGATTAAAACCAAAGTTTAATGGTGAATTACAGTTGCAGTCACGAAATATCACATAGTAAATTTTATACATTTAAGTCATCGCTTGTTTGAGCCATCATGTTTACATACTTGTGAAAGTACAGACAGACAATATTGCCAACACTCGAAAAAGATTTAATTTAAAATTCGATAAGCTTTGTATGTTAATTTGTAAAACAATTGTTTTTTTTATTTAGTTTTGTTATGGTTATTGTTTAACCTATATTCGAATACCGGATAGACATATTTCCTCTGAATGAAAATTTGAAAGACATCTACAGATCTGAATAGACATCACGTACAAAATTTCATCCATCTAGCTCAAAGTATTTTTGTGTTATCGTGTTCACAGACAGACACGACAAAATGTCGAAAATGTGTTTTTTCGAACTCAGATTGGTCTGAAATGTGGAGACTCGTGAAAAGTACTTGTATATTTCTTATTCTTGTATAAGTCGTATATAAAACTTTCTCTTATATAACTGAAAAATTCTTGTATACTTCGAACGTCAGAAACTAAGAATGAAGAGAAACAAAATAGATTATTTGGAAAAGGAAAAATGAAAATTCCAGTTTGGAATTTTTCCTTATGTTTAGGAATAAAATGTTCCCGATGCGGTTCTAGGAGGCAGTTTTTCCTTAGTTCAACGGTGCTCTACGATGTGCAATGAACACAGATAATGTTATGCTGTACTGGAAATCTGATAGCTCATTGTTTTAATTTTGACAAGCCACTCTAATTCCTAAAGAAATAAGAACTTTTCTTGTTTGAACTCTGATTTCAGAATGCATTTAAAAAATAGTTTAATTTCCAAGTGGTCAAAATCATGAATTATTGAGAAAAAAAATTCAATAATTATTAAGAAATAGGCTATTAAATTGTGGTTCGAAATAGTGTAGCGTGTTTTGCTCGGCTCGTCTATTATCTGTAGCCAATAGACGAGCCGCCATTGGTTACTAATAAGTTCAATGGAACAAATTACGGAAATTGATTGATTAATTTGTAATAAATCAGTTGCTGTTGCAAACCAGTTGTCAGCTTGTAAGAAATCAGTTGATTGTTCCTGGCATGTATCAGTATCAGTTCTTGATTTCAGTATCAGTTGCTACTAATATTCAAAATTTCAAATTTCGTATTTCCAAACTTAAATATGAAATTCAAAAACTCAATTCAACTAATGTTAACTATAAACTTGATAGGAAACAATAAATTCAATTAAAAGATTGTATATACTACGTATTAAAAATGAACAAAAAATATAAAATAATTTCTCTTGGCTTCATACTGAGAGGACTAGGAGAAATTATTTTATACTTTCTAGTCCATTTTCAAAACAAGGTGTATTAAAAAAATTACTTAAATAATTATTTTCTACTTTTTAATCTTGTGTGTGTGAAATTTTGCAATCGATTTTAAACTAATTTTTCGATGAGCTGATTACTTACCGCAGTCTGTCGGCAATGTAATTTTTTTAATCGCTTCCAAAATTTGCTGAAAACAAATAAACGGACAGAGAAGAAAACGAATTAATATTACATCATCATCCGATTCTAAGCTATGTTTAAAATTCCAGATCTCTGAGATTGCTTTATCAAATCTCAGAGGTTGTTCTAGATTTTTTTAAACCATAACTGTCACTGCACTTTCATATGTCAGTTGAATTCTAGAGAAATTCTGTCTAAACATATGTCCAGTAAGTACTCAGATTTCAGAATTTATATCATTTAAACTCTTGATCAAGTTAGAATCGAAATACTTCTTCAAATCTCT
>JAPMOR010028463.1:0-11599 GCA_026543865.1 Argiope aurantia
TTCATTAAAGGAGAAACAAAGTTTAAAAATTAAATTCAGGATAATGGTTTAAATTTGCATTTTTATTTTCTATTACTGTAATAAGTAACGTTTCATCATAAAATTCTGCAACGCTATTTTATAATTTAGTTTAATGATATTAACTCCTTGTTTGGAAGTAGCACTAGGGTTAATTTGGGACTTGGATTCCAAAGGACGTTTAATCCAAAAACTTCTGATTTAGTGCATATCAGGCTTTCACACACTATGCAACATTAATGGAATCAAGTTTTGAACCTGGAGAGTTTTGATGAATCTCTGGCTGTTTGAATTCTTTAAGTTCGAAAAAATATGTTTCAAATTTAGTCTGCTTTTTTTGTCTGTTTTTCTCTGAAGACAATGGCTCAAAAACAATTTAAGCTAGATGGACTTAATTTAGTATGAGCTTGCAACCAACCTCAAATTCTTATTTCTGTAAAATGCTGTATGCACTTCATTTATTTGTCAACTTTTTATGCTTGCAAACACGATACAACAACGAAAAAGAGGTTGACAAAGGAAATTAGTCAGAATTATTACACTGATTCTTATTCAAATCTCCCATAGGTTGATTGATGTCGGGGAATTATTTCAATTTTACCTAATATATGATCTCCACTGGGGAAGGGGGCTTGTTATAAAAGCTCTCGGTACTGTGGTTGGATCTCACATCATTGATAAACACAGTTATTGTTGGTTTGATTTATGTCCAAAGAAAAGGTTGTAACGTTTGAGATAGTACGAGGGGAAAGATGGCCTTAGGATTCAACCATAATTTCAACCTGGTTGCTATAGCCAACAACACAGTATACATTCGAACTGTAGGGTTACGATTTTTTTACAGTTACCTAATATTTAGGTTCGACCAAATGGTATTATAAGTGAAGTTAGTAAATGAGAAGATATTTTATATGAAAGAGAATTTCTACTCTGAAAGTGATTTGTAGGGTAGAGGAATATTTACTCTAAAAATTAAACTCAATTCCTGTAGTGGCTTCATCTGAGAGGAAAGAACGACTGGTTCAAACGGGATTATCAGCTTTCCAAAATCAATTTATTCCTTTTTTACCTAATGGCAGCCATTCAGAAGACTTCAGAGACCAGCATGACGGCAACTTTATTCTATCTACCAAATATTTAAGACACAAATTAAGAGGTAAAAGTCATTATATAAATGACATCAATGGATAAAAATAACCAGTTTTATTCCCCTGGCATTCAAGGGAAATTATTAGTGAATGTCGAATATTTATTTTCAATAGAAATATTCATTAGTGACAAAATGCACCAATAAGTCAGGTCAGAATACATTGAAATGTATTCTTCGAGATATTTAATAGAAAAAAAAAGAATTTTTCTTTTTCTAAAAGAAATGGAGGTTGTCAAATCGACAATTCCTTATTCTAGTCTAATTTTAACAACCAGAATAATTATCAAACTACTTCCCTCTTTACAGAACATCTTCCCTAAGATTCCCCTATCAAATCCCCAAAGACAACCCATCTTGGTAATGAGTCAATCATTAGCAGGATGATAGAGATTTGCAAGCATTCCGTTTAAAGAAGAAGAAAAAAACTCACTTGTGACATGCAACCAAATGTGCCTTTAAATGGCTGAGGATAATTATCGATTGATTCTTAACAAAATGGTGCAATTCACTGAATGTACTAATTGTGACCTGAGACGGAATGCCTTTAAGGCCAATCTTTTTGCGGTCACAGTTTTCAATCCAGTGGTTTTCCTTCTAAATTTGTTTGCCTCTTTGGTTCTTTCATTTTTCATTTCCTCTTGGTTTTTATTTCCTTTCATTTTTTTATATTTTTCTTTTTCTCTTTGTTCTTCAAGTAAGCGAATATTGTTGCTAAAGTTCTCTGAAACTGATAAAAGAAAAAGTTCATTTCTAATGGAAGAAAAATAAAAAAATGAAAATGGAACACCGAAATGAAAAGAAACTTTCGTAAATTAGATGAAATTTAATGAAGGTTATCTTATTTAAGATAGAATTTCAAGGTGAAATGAATTTCTTTTTTTTCTTTTATTTTACCTTTCTAAAGAATAGGAAATGCTATTATTCGAAAGTATATGAAATTTTTTCTGGATACTTTTACTGCTGAATTTAATTACGGGCTTAAGAGAATCATAACGAAATCAAAACAAGCCTAAATTATATTTTATACCTTAATTGCTTCTCTACCAAATCTTCATGGAAATATAAAAAAAAAATATCTTTTCTACTTTAGTATTTAAATATCATATTTTGTTTATACAGTATTTATAAAGTAAAAAGTTAACGTACAATTTAATGTATTTTATGCATTTTTAATATATAAAAATTTAATATGTAATGTAAAATGTAATATTTTTTCTGTTCTTTTTTTTTCTGTACCAATATGCATTTTCTCTAGAGGGTTCTTTGCTGTTTTCAAATGTCCAATGTCATCAAATATTGTTTGTTTCTTCGTGTTATATTGGGTCATCAGCGATCCCATCATGTTTCCCGCATGGCCTCTGGCTAGGTACAGGTATTGCATGCCTTTCATACAGTATTTATAAATCTATTTATTAAATGTAATTATTTTACCAAAAGTGAAACTCCCCCACTCCCTTAAAAAAACAAATATTGAGCTTGAAACATTATCTTTTTTAGTTGTTTTGTTATGAAAATTTTGAGTCTCAAAGTATATATATTCTTAAGAAATAAGACAAAAATATTTACAGGTGTATTTGAGGATCTATATTAGAATCTAATCTAATCTATAAATTTGAAGGCTTTTTTTTTTCACGGATTTTTATTTTAATAAGTCAATATCAAAGATATATCACAAGTATTTCACGTTTTATTCTAATTTGAATATTCCAACTCATTCCAGTTCTTTATTATCTGTTCTTGAAATGCGAAGTAATTCAAATTTCGCCTAATTTCTTTCAAGAATGATGTTTTTAATATCAGTAAAATTCAAAGCTATTTTTTTTCTAATTTCAGTAATATTTGAATTTTCTTTAATAACAAATGCTTATTCATATAGAAATAAAAAAGAAAAAGAAAGAAAAGTATAATGAAGAGTGTAATGGCACTGGCGTGTTATAATTCTTAAGAAAATACATATCTCAAACAAAAGCCCCACTCATACTTCTCTTAAATATCTATTTAAAATCAAATCAAAACACAAACATTCACTTCCACTACACAAACTCTTCTCAATCATATCTTTTCAAAAATAAATATATAATAATAATAACATTACCCCAACGAATTTCGCCAATCGCCGCCGAAGACGTCGCCAATGGCGAACATCACAAACAGAGAAGTAAAAGAATTAAAAAAAGCAAATTTGGAACCAAAACTGTGATACGGGAACAGATATTTGTAACAGTATTCATTTACAATCACATCCAATACGTTGAAAGATTCATTCATCGCATACCTACTGGATGGCTTCAGTATAAGTATACTTTAATATTTAAATATTTAAAGATATATAATTTGGGAAAAATACTTGGAAATGAACGGAAAATTTCGCATGGCAATCAGTTTATTTCATATATAAATATTTTAAAGAGATGATATATTTTATAACTTAATAAAATCAATATTATACAGATTAAAATAATATTAGTAAACTTTTTATTTCCATTGTTTGAAATCTTAAAACATCTACGACGATAGTGTGAAAAATGAAAAGAAAAGCTCTATTTTCATTTGCATACTATTTAAAGACGAAGGATAGATAACAGGTAGATGCCCTTTTCTTCCATTTTTTCCACCATATTCTTATTCTGCCCCATTAACAGCAAATATTGTAATCATAAATACATTTATACAATAGGAAGTTGAATTAAGCTGTCTGTAAAGAGTTTAGTAACATCACACATTATCAAAACCAAGGAGATATAGTTCTACTAAATTTGTTGAACAATTTATGCACAATTTAATAAGAACAAGAAGAAGAAAAATATTTTCAAAACCTAGGATATAAATTTGTGAAACAATTTATGGAGAATCTCATTTGAACATGAAGAAGAAAAATATTTTAGATTAACATCAGAAGTTACCCTATGCATTTAAAAACTTTAAATGCCAGATTTTAGTCAAATTTAAGATCCCTGATATTTCAAAAGAAATAAATTTAATTAAAATAAACATTTTTAATCACAGAAAGAAATATTATTTTATTTTTAATCGTCTTTAGAGCGTTCTTATTTTAAAAATATGCAAAACAAAAGAAAATTAAATGCACGTTGAAAATATTTATAATCAATTTCTCTTGTCGTTCTTAGATTGAAATAATTTGATTATTTTTGGGAAATGCGTTTAATTATTTATTCAAAAACATAATTAAGTACAAGGTTATAAAACCTAAAAATACTATACATTTGTAGGAATGCATATTTGAAGACAAATGTATATCCATATTAGAAAATTATTAATCAGATAAAAATAAGAAAATACCTTGATTTGTTTAATAAAGTATTATTTAAGAAAAAGATTTATCTATATAAATTTGATTTTATAATAAATATTTTTTTTTCAATTTAAAATCTTAAGGAAAATGGCAGAAGAAATGTATTTGTAAAAAAATAAATGTCAGTTTATTTGTTTGAATTTTATACAAATCCACACTCTTTGACAGAATTGAACAAAATTTAGCCTGTATAGTTCTTAGACCGCAGAAATATCTACCTGGCCACTAAAACATTGTACAGCCTTTTGAAGGGAGTGAAATGAGAGTAGAAGGATTTTAAATTTTTTCTGTCATTACTTGCATATATCAGTATGTTAATAGTATTTTTACACCTAAAAATTTTTAAAAAAATACATTTTTAGGAATAAATTCTATTTATGTTTGATATTTTCCTAATTTTAATCAAATTAAGAAATCGATTAAACCGAAATTATTTAAAATAGGATTTAAATTCTTAAAAATATATTAAGGAGCTGAAAATGAGGATATAAAAACTGTAAGATAAAGCTATGTGTATTTTACTTTTTTCTTTCAAATATGCAAAATAAATAAACACAGGAGGATAAGCGAGCGCAGTGATTAGTTTGTAAATAAATTAAAAATAATTAGAAAATATAATTCACTTATTAAAAAGCTCTACTTCGGTATAAGAATTATTTAAATAGTGCAAATAAAATATTTAATAAGAATATCCAATATATATCGCATTTCTGATCATGAATTGATACAAATGTATCATTTATCTCTAAAAAAAGATTTATTGAAAAGAACATACCGTAATTTATCTTAGTCTTCAGATATATACATTCATATTTATAAATTTGTTATAATGGTATTGATAATAAAAATTCATTAAATATCTGAACTTGAAAATATACTAATTAATTATTTAATTTCTATTTCATGCATTTCATCGGCCCTATTTTTCATATCCATCACACCTATTCATTATAGTCCGACTTTATTATTCATTGAATAGACTGCTTCGATTACTGGTGAAGACAGTTTTCACAACAGCATTACGTTTTCCGCGAGAAAGGTTGCATTTATCGAAGCAGAAAAAATCTTTTGATGTAAAGTTGACTTATATTTATATTCAGTGGCCAGAATATTGAAGAAAATTTATGCAATTTTCAGTAATTGTGGTGAATTTTGGTTTATTTAGGTTAGAGCAGGTTTTTGTAAAAAAGGTATGGTAATTCTAAAAATAATTTATTTTAACATCTTGGAAATAAAGTTCTCTAAAAGAAAAAGTTGGAGTTTTAAATTCCCCCACCCCTTTTCTTCCGCCTTAAAAATTAGATTATTAACCAAGATTGCATGTAATTCATGAAAGCAAAGAATTATTTTTAAGTGTCAATTGCGAATTTTAGCCTATGTCTACATTTGATATAGGACTTTCAAAAAATTGCTAACAAAGGTGACACTTGCAGAATTACTTTGAGAATTTAGGAAAATATATTTATTAAATGAAATATGAAATTTATTAAATGGATAGTTATGAATTTTTTAGTAAAACTTTATGAAAATTCATTTGTGTTTGACAATTTATTTATTTTTTAGATTTTCCAAATTTATATATAATGGCAGATTTTTCCCCTCCTTTGTTAAAAATTTTCATAATTTCGATTGCTTTGGTACTTTTAATAAGAGATTAAATTGCATATAAGTAACATTTTATATGACATTACAAAAATTATTTATAGCACAAGTAAAATAAATTGGGACGATACTCACATATTCAGTTTCATTTATTTAATTCCGTTTTCTTTTTATTCTTATTAAATTTCGCCTGTGACTTTTAGTTATCAATCAACTAATATATAAATATACTTATTATTTAATTTACAATAGAATCTACTATCTATCCATAAATCTACTATCAATTAATAATTAAGGAGATTCATCTGGGCCTTTTATTTAATTAGTCAGCAATATACTAATATATTTATTACTAGCCACCTTTGCTACCAGCCGGATCACCAATCTTAATATTCTTTTAAAATTGCCAATTAAACACTTTATCTAACTTGCATTTGAATAGCTTTTTCATAAAAATATTTTTAAGATTCAAATTTTGATAGTCATATAATTCACTCATACAGGCCTTAAGCCTGTAATGTACTATATATTTCTCGACTTATCTGTTAGTTCCCGCAAAATGTCAACTTTTAATTAAAGCGGAAGTGATTAAACTGCAATTGATATAAACATTTTTTTTTTTTTACTGAAAACAAGCATTTTTAAAAAAAAATATGAGTACTTAAAAGAGAATCGTTTTGTGTACTAGAAAAAAATTTCTATAATTTATGTAATATCTCAAAAATTATTCAACAAAAATTTCTCAGATTCATCAAAGAACTTAGTTTTTAATTTTACTTTCATAAAGATTTAAATATCGCGAATAACAATATTTTATTTTATTTTGAGCTATAAATATAATTCAAAAAATTATGAAGTCTAAATTTTATACAGTCTTTTGGTTCTAAGGAATCATATTCTGCTAAATATTCTTGACACTTCAACATTCAAATAAATAAATGAAGGTTTCTATCTTTTGCTATCAAATTTTATCGAATTATGAAGTTTTGAATAGAATAGTTTAGAACAATCAACATTCATAATCTTAGGTCAATCAATCTTGAGAAACCCTGAACGCAAATTAGGGTATTATCTTCGAAACAGTAGATAAAATCTTCTAAATTCACCCGTTTTTATTGAATAATGATGTTCAAATCTTCATAAATCAGTCAGTCTTAGTGACTGAGTTAATTGAAATGTAACTCTTTTTATTTAAAATATTAGTCTCTGAAATATATCTTTTAAATATGATTCACATAACAGAGGATCTAGATAGAGACTAAACATTCGTCATATATTAGGGCATTTATAAACTAAAGTTACATATAATTATTTACTTCATTTAGACTATTTTAATACATTTATTTCTATTATATGCCTTGAATTGAAAGGATATACATTAAACAATGTTTCTATTAAATGAAACTGAATCAATGATATGTATATATTGTAAAAGGCATTGAAAACTTTTCTTTGCGTTTATTTTTAAGAAAAATCATGATTTCATGTTTTTTTCATTTCAAGGAGACTCATGCTGAAAAAATGCATTTTTATATGTTTAATTTGCAATAATAATTTATTTATTTTTTAATTTGAGAAAAAATTTTTTTTTGTCTATATGATGGCAATACATTGATAAAAGCTCAATTTTCCCCATGCACGCGTAATGCACTCATGCAAGTTAATTTTTAATTTTTTTTGTTTTATAGGAAATTTGTTGTTTAAAAATATAATTAAATTATTTTTTAAATATTCATTAAAAATATAAATTTAATTTATAGATTCAAACATTAGTATCATTAAAAAGATACTTTTTAATCCACATTATGATGCAAAAAACAATTTTATATTGTAATATTTTCGGAATTTAAAGCGGAAAAACATCAAAATTTGGCTTAAGTTTTAGTTAATTAAAATTATAACTAAAAATTCGAAATAAATCGCTCAGAGGTGCGCATTCCCGATCATCAAGGTATACATGTGCCAAATTTGGTAGCCCGCACACACACACATAGAGCTTTATTATAAGTATATGTATTTAATTAACGATAAAGTCTACTCAATTAATAATGAATTATTTTGGCGTATAGTGTAGTGAAATGTTTTGGATTATATGTGTACATATTTGGATAGTATAACTTCCAACTAATCAAGTTTCAATACAATGGTCTCCGAGGTTTATTCTTTATTTGTGCTATGACCTACTGACTGCACAGATTTAGAATTCTTGGTATGGCTACAATGGTGAATTTACTAAATATTTCTCGCCTCATTCGACCAGTTTGGTTGCCGAGAATATTAGTTATATTTGACTTTAGAAAAATCGTTTATATGAAACTTGAGGTCTTTTCATTAAATTGTTTGACATTAAAGCAGTATTATTTTAAGTATCTTGCATATCTTCTCTTCATTATATATATATGAATTATTCTAATGGAGGCCTGTCACGTGACACAATAGCGTTATTAAAGACGTAAATGTGAGGTTCAAATGTCTATTGAATTCGGTATTATAACTTCACTTTTTTGTTCGGTATGTAAATTACGTATTTATTAAATCGAATTTTTCTTCTGAAACTTCGAACAATTATAGAAAATCACACAATTAAATATTTGACGAAGCATTAAAAATGATTTGAATTTCAGAGCAGCAATGTAATATATTGTTGGAAATCAAGCAAAAAAAAAATGTTTTAAAAAAATTCCAAAATTCATAAAAAAAATCTGCACGATTATTAAATTATAATTAGTTAATATTACTTTAAAAGGCTTAACCCATCTCATGAGTGAATTACCAATTATACTTAGCATCAATTGCTTTTTTCCTTTGAGCGATATTTTTCACGGCCTTTCCACTCATATCCATTAAGAAATTTTAGATAACATTTTCTTTCTGAACTGTTTCCTCTTTCCCTGTAAATTAATTTGATTTTTAAAATTTTGTCAATAATCGGAACACATTTCACATGTCGTCAAAACATTTTTAGGCTTTTCAAGTGCTTCGCTGAGCATTTAAAGTATTCAAATATATATTTTGAATTAGATAATATGTTAGATCCTTTGAAGTGATAGATCCTTCACATTTATTCTCGTATTGTTCTGCTTTACTTTTTTAGATATAGATATAAAAATATAATTTCTAACCATAAATTTAATGTTTAGTAATAATTATTTGTATGAATATTGCTGTTTTATTAAATTAGATGATATTACAGAGAAATTCATTTCAAATAAATCAATTTCACATTTGTATCCATTTGTTCTTATTTTTATTGCTCATAAAAATGAAATCCCATTTTTCTTTTGAATACAAATAAACCTGTGCAAAAGAAATGACGCTAAATTAAATATACTAATCAATAATAAACTGATTTATTTTTTATTTTAAATACATTAAATATACTCTATTCATTTATGTTTCCACCGACTGTGTTAAAAAATATAAATTTTGATGATAAACATGATGATTAATAAACATGATTTTGATGATTCGACAACTGTCATACTTTTCTCGTATATACTTGAAAGGATGAGAATATGCACTTTGGAGAAATGATTTTGAGATTAAAAATTTAAACAATTCAAAATTAAACAAAGTTTTAAAATTTTTCCACTATACTTCATATACTATTAAACATAACCACTATACTATATAACATTATTACAAAAAATGAATTTTATGCTACTTAAAAAGGGCAAGAAAGTATATTTTTAATTATAATTTAATTTATTTAATTTGCTAATCATTCCTAAAATTGGCGATTTTTAAAAATATTTTGTTTGTCTAATTTACAGCAAAAAATTGTACTGTTGTGCTGAATTTAAAACTGTTTCTATTCTTTCATCAAATGTTTAATCGCATGATTTTCTTCCATTATTGAATGCTATAGAAGAAAGATTCTATTTAAATCTGTGTAGTTTTAAAGACGAATAAAAACGTAAGGTTACAATAATGCCAAATTTAGAAGATCCGCACATTTTTAATAATGGAATGATGTCAAGGAACAGTCTTTATACTGCAGTTCAGCATACAGAATGAATAAAACATTTGAAATTCAATTAAAACAACATGGCTTCAATATCTAACAATTTTAGGGAATCACTGGTATTAAAATATGTCTAAACATGATCGTTACAGATCAAATTAAAAAGCTTCTAAATTTTCAAACACGTTTAATTTCAAATTTAGAATAAAGTGTTACAGAACGCCTGCAGCAGAGTGCGGTTCAAGCCAATAATAAACCACATAACAGCCGTTGCCAAGAACATAATACAAATTCAACATTAAATTGGTTGCCAGATACAGTGTCATAAATTTAAATGATAATAATAAAAAAATACAGAGACAACACAGTGAAAACAAAATCACTCGAGAACAGAACTAATAAAATAAATACAATTACAATTAAAATTAAAATTACAAAAACATCCAACAAAACGTTTTAATTGAAATAATATATCCCTGACAAACCAGCTAGTCTCCAAAGGTAAAGGTATCAAGGGAATAATAAAATAATCATTTTCTCTCCAAAAAACTATTCTTGATGAAAGTCTATAAGTCTATTTCTATTAACATAAAAATTTCCAAATTCAGAATTCAGCCAACAATTTGAAGAAATAACACGCATCAGAAAGAAAATCGAAATATAAATAGAGTGAACAGACATATAATATCATATGTATGTTTATTATAAGCGGAAATAAGAATTCAAAAATCAATTATTATGCCACATGAGTAAAAATAAAAATTATGAATGAGAATAAAGATCCTACACAGAAATCTAGTTAAAAGTAGGGCAAACGGCAATTAGTTAAATACTATAATTTAGTTAAAATAAGAAAAACAGTAAATTCTGTTTCTGTTAGCTCTCCTATTCATAACTTTACAATCAGAGCAGTTAATTTATGAGCGTCTCTATTAGATATACCTTTATTTTTACATCTGTAATATTTACCCATCAATGTGTTGTATGAATATCTATTGTTGAAACTCGAGTGAATTATTTTAATAGAAAAATCTTTCTCGTGTCAGATTTATTTAATGTCATTTTTGTCTGGTAAAAGTTGATGATCCCGTGTGGTTCCGAAAAAAAGAAGTAAATTATTAATAGTTTTGGATGTGAAGGCAAATAGAGTGCCTTTACGGGCAATTGTTCTATGGACACAGTTTCTAATTCGAAACTTCTCTTTTTAATTCTACTTTTTCTGTTTCTCTTTTCTTTTCCTTTTTCTTTTTCACGTGAATGAGCATTATCTTCTAAAGTAAGTCAAAGTACCGTAAGAGAGAAAAGAAAAAGCACGTTCGGGCCTTCAGGTTGGAAAGTAAGAAAAAAATTATTCTATGAAAGGAATTAGTTGAAATTTAATTAAAGTAATCTTTTAGGTTTGAATTTCATGGTGGAACTAAGACATTTTTTTTTCTTTATCTTAAGGATCTTCTTCATTTTTGCATAGTGCGTTTGATGGTGCATTAGATAGAATTTAAAAAAACGGTTCGTGACATTGAATTAAAGAAAGATTTAAAAGAGTGATCCCTGT
>JAPMOR010028471.1:0-54164 GCA_026543865.1 Argiope aurantia
GATTTCTCTCTGTTATATAAATGATTATTTTTATAAATTGGATAAAAATATTCAAAATTTAAAATTGTTGTACCAGACCTAATTCTCTTGTGTCCTATTCACCAGAATTGTATCTCAGTTACTCCAAACTTGAGATCTATATTTCAATAGATTTATTTTAATCAGCAATCCATGTTATTATGTATAACTATTATGAGTAATTTAAATTTATAAAATTATATGTTTGTGTGCGGTGTTCAGATAAATCAATCGTACTTAAGCCCCTAAATATGACATACAGATAGATGTGATGGTGTAAAGCATATCAAGATACAATATTTTTATGTAAATTCAATAATTTAATGTAAAAAAATGTAGCCGCTCTTGTAATACTAACCGTAACTGACTATGATAACGTCAGAGAGAACGCCCTATGAAGCCTTTTGGCGCTATGAGGCAGTTCAGATCTAATGACGGCATGTATTTCATGCTTTGATCTACGCTTTTATTTAAACTTTGAAAATTTTGTGTGTAAATTTTATTTCATATTTTATATTAAGAATTTTTCGCACATATCTGCCCATAGTATCGTTTCTAATTATTATAAAAAAAATCTGTGAATATTCAAAATAACAAACATTTATTATTCTAAAGAAATTTATTTTGTACTTTTTAAGTAATTTACTAAATTTTCCGAAAACTTTTCAGAATTAAAACTAAAATTCCTGCATTTCTCCTCCTTCTAATTCCGTAATATTTTTCCAATTTTTGGAAGTGATTAATGCAAACATTTCTTTCTAAACAAAATGTCTTCTTTCATTGGTTTTTAAATAATTGATTCTGATGAGTTCAAAGATTTTCTTTACAAATTTGAGATTAAACCACAAATCCGATTTAATTTTAAAATTTCGCTGATTTGGTAAGGAATCAAATTTAAAAAAACATGAAATGTTAATAAAATTTAAATTCTAGTAGCAGATTTTACAACAAATTTTCTAATTTCATTGCCTTCCTCTGTTGTTTTACAGCAACATCTTTTTCAATTTAAAAAAAATATTTTTGTAGTGATCTGTATCTTATGGAAAAATTTTGAAAGTCATTAAATCATACTGCTATCGCGTTCTGCAAAAATCATAATACGCTTTATAGCAAAAGACCATCTTGTAATCAATTATTAAAAATAATTTGGCTAGAGAAAGTGAAATTTTTAAATCCGGATAAGAAGTTAAGAGGCTTTAAAATATTAAAAAAACTTAGTTAATTTAAAGAAAGTAGAACATTGGTGAAATGATTACATTTGACCTCTTTACATACGATAAATATATTTAACTGTCACATTCAATAACAGAATTTTTGATATTTAACTCTGTAACTATGAAAAAGATGCATTTAAAAAGGTGAAAATTACTTTATCTCATTTAATTAGGTGAGTAGTGAAGTGACTATATTTAAAAACTGATCTTTTATGAAAATATGAAACTATTTTATTCAATACTCTTTATTTCGGAACATTTTGCTTTATAAAGCAATGTGAATTTTATTTCTGCAATTACTTTTAGGCATTAACATTTATTTTCATAATTGCATAATTCACACTTTAATGCTGTATTACGTTAGCTTCACAAAATTTAAATTTTGATATACTTTTGTTACAAAAAAATTTTTTTTTATAAATATTTGGTAAAATAAATTTCTTAACATGTTTTACAGTATCTGAATTATAAAATAAACAACTTGTGGATTTAAAAAAATTAGTTATTTATTGTTTTATAATTAGAAAGAAATTTAAAATTTCATGGTGATTTATAATTTGAATCTCAATATTTAAGCACTGAAACGACTTTCATCTTATTTCTTAGTTCATGAATTATATAACATATTTCTTAAGTTTTCCGAAAATTTTAGAGCAAACAATTTGACTAACTTCTAAAATAGAAAGCTTTTACTTCTTATCTCATTTCATTAAATATATTCATATATATAATTCTTTTAAACTTCAAAATACTTTTTGCAATTAACTAATATACTTATGTTTCATAAGTGATTTTTTAATTATTTTAGGCAAAAATTCAAGAATATAAATATTTTATGACATTTCAAAATTTTTTCCAGAACGAAGGTATTCCTTATGTATTTCAGCCCCCCTTTTTGTTCGAATTGAAATATCAATAAATATGACCAACCAGATGTCTCTTATAATTCGAGAAGATAATTCATGCAACCGGTTGGTGTAAGGTTGACAAGGAAACATTCAGATCTAGAACGAAAATCCATTTCCGAAAGACTTCTAGTCCGGAAAACCGAGACTCTGTTATCAAATAAAAGTGACGTCAGTGTATTGTTTCAAAATGATATTCAAAGGAATTACATTTCGAAACCAAAATATTTGAAGAATTAATTACAAAATAATTTAAATGATTCTAGTAGAATTAAGAGAAATTTGATTACTTTACGTATTTACTATTTCAATAGAAATCTAATAAAATAAAATATTGCACAAGTTTCAAATGATAATTTTTAGGACAGCAGAAATTATAAAATTTTCATTTATTGGATATATAAGTAATTAAAAACAAAAATTTAATGATTTTTATGTAGCATTTTGAGTTTGTTTTATTTTCTTGTGCACGAAGTACTTTAAGAGAATGTATTATAATCGACAAAAAGGGGCAATTTCAAAATGTTTTTTAATCTCTAAGTTTCTACCCCAATGTCCGAACAAACGCGTTTTGGCTTAACATTCAATGTCAGTAAGTTATATTGGCAAAATTCGACTGGTTGTCATGCCATAAAAATTGTCGAGTTTTGTTGAATGTTGAAAAATTCCAACAAGGGAAGTCGTTTTGTCTGCCCGTCCTTGAGCATATAAACATTATTACAAAAAAAATTATGGTGCCAAATATCTAAAATTTCGTATATGACTTGTCACTGGGATCGTAATTCAGTGTACGATTTTGGAACGGATCTGCCAAGGAGTTGACTGTCGATGCATCTGGCAGTTTAAGTATAAGCGACTCAAAATTCATAGATAGAAATAATGTTTGGTAAGTGGGTTTTTTCACAGCAAAATCATAGATTTGTATGAAGAATAAGGGCAATAAAAAGTAAAAATTGAATTTGATATTAAGATTTTGTCTGAATTTTCAAACCTGAATTTATTTTCTTAAAAACGTTAGGCTCTCTATTCTATCTTTAATATTTTTAGAGAATCAATCACCACAAAATAACACTTTTTTTTAATTTTTCAAATTTAAATTTCAAAGTTTGTTTTAAGATATCACTTGAAATCACAAAAAAACTTTTTTCAAATATTTTTTTATTTCTTCGGATATCAATTGATTAAAAGAATTATTTTTCAATGACTACGTTTTTTTTTTTTTTTTTTTTTGGCAAAGTTAAAATTTTCAACAAAAAAAATGTAGTTATTGATCTGAATTTTTTTTTCTATATAACATATAAATTTTTTTCTATTTCTATTTTTCTATATTTATTTCTACATAACACATACGTAAGTAAAATTGTCCTGAAAATTTTAAAAACAGAAAAATACTTCTTCAAATTTCTCCCTTATTTTAAAATTTATTCTTGATACAATAAAGTTATTATTAAGTGTTATAGCTCTTTCTATAGGTCTTTATAATATATATAAATTTTTATTTACATTTATATATATTATATATACATTACTATAAGAATAATATCCTTTTATGTAAATACGAAAAACCAGTGTTAAAATGTCCATCATTATTCGGTAACATCTACTGGTACAAATTTTGAGATCAGTTTATAGATAGCCTACTTCACAACTTAAGTCAATAAAAATACTGTTGTGTATTTTTTTTTCCTAAAAAAATGAAATTTGATTGGACTTCCCATGCCTTTATAACGAATTACTGTGCAAAGATGCGTAACAAATAGCTCATTTAACCTCTTCCACATACGAAATTACTTAACTTCCAAATGAAATGTCACATCCTATTTTAGACACTTATTGTTATTTTGCGTTCTATAATAATATAAGAGACATTTGAGATATTGAATCACTTTTAAGTGAGTTTTGCCTTTTTAAATAATTTTGTCGCTTAGTTGCACTTAAATCTAAAAATTCAGTAGTTTGATGCGCATATCAGGCGCATCATTGTATGCAAAGGGATTAGTAAAAACACCCAGAGTAATAAGTAAATCAATAGTGTTTCTAATTGCGATTGTATGGTTGTGATTGTTACTAACAGCGAACACAATTCCAGGATATCTTCAGGATTATGGTTATAAAATAAATTTTGTTCTGTTTAGATAATAAAATAGAAAACAGCGACAAGCAGGACTTTTAGAGGAAATTTTGAGAGAACATTCTATTATAACACTCTGAGAAGACACATAAGAATGGCAAAGTTCGGGCTTATGTATTGCATTTAAGAATAACCTTTCACTTCGTTCCTGAAGGCAAACACATCCTCTCATGGCCACCACATTGGTATCGAATTGTGGTCACATTTGGTAAAAAAAAGAAAGAAAAAAGAAATGCAAATTGCACGCTAGATTTTTTTTCACTATGTTACAAAACTTAATTTAAGTCATTAGTTGTCAAATTTTAAGTGAGTCATCTTTTTTAAATTTTAGAATTTTCCATAATATAATGTCAATTATTCACTTTGTATTTGCCTTATGTGGTTTGAATTATTTAAAAATTTTCTAATTCCACAAAAAGTGCGACTTTTTCCATAGATCTCGCTTTTCATATATTAAAGCTCCAACTGACAAAAGAAGAAAAATGGTGAAGTTTAGAATACAATATACCTAGAAAACATATTTGGGTATCCAACTACTTCAAGAAAATCCACAAAACATTTCTCTGCATTCTTTTTAAAAAAATCCGATGCTTTCGAATGTTTTCTGCTCTGTACAGGAAGAACGGTAGAGACAAAAGCCACAACCAAAAATAAAAAATATGGACCGTTCTAGAACTGGGTACTTTCCGAATATCACTTTTAGGGCTGGGAGAAGGCTCGTTAGCACGTCGCACGGTTCGATCGCTCCCAAAGAAACCGCAGAATGGAAAAAGTGGAGATGCTTTCTGCCCAATCGATCTGTTGCTTCTTTTGGGCCGGAAGGAAACTTTTCTTCAAAACGATGCCTGGGACAAAAGTGGCATTCCAGGAATGTATCTGCTTAGATTACTTGTTCGAAAAGGGCGCTTTTATCCCCTCTCTCGAAAGAAGGATTCACCTGGGATTGCGTATATTTATAGTTGTTCGGCACAAACAACGATTTGATGCCACAGCTTTAGCTGTCGGAAGAAAGCAATGAACGTTGTACTTTTTTTTTTTTTTTTTTTTTTGCTTTCTTGCGCACGAAATATACAAAGAGAAAGATTGTAATCGGCAAACGCTTCGAATTCAGATTTCGACGAACCTGCGCGTTTCAGATCTCTATGTATAATAAACATATTTCTGATTAATTATAAAAAAGTTAATAAAAACAATTTTAATATTACGGACATAATTTCCCTAGTATTATTCTTCAGAATTATGTTTTTATTAACCATAGATATAATATTCAAAATGAAAAATGAATTGTCAATAACTCAGTTACTATCTGCTTAATTTCAAGTTATGCTAGTAATCATCCGTTATTTCTCTATGAATATATGCTAATCAAATACGGACATAACCCATATTGCATGAGCTATATTGCCATTTCAGTTAGTTGGAACTCATCTTTAATATTATCTTATCAATATTATTCTAGTTCAACAGCTTCAAATGTTTCTTCATCTTGCATTATTTCATTAGTCCTTTTTTTATAGAGTGCGTTTATACCCTACTTACTATTATTACCCATCCAACTGCTCCAGTTGAAAGAAGACTTTATTGGTAACACTAAAGGCATAAGTTAGCTCGAGTCAATAGATTTGAATTAACGTAGTAGCAGATATATATATATATATATATATATATATATATATATATATATAATGAAATGTTTTTGAAATATCATTTGGTGATAGATATTGAAGTCGTATAATTCTTAATAGTCCCATAACATCATATAGCTGTTAGAAACTTTTTTAGATCAACAATGAAATCTATGTTCAAAAGTTATTGAAAGAAGGTTTTTAAAAGAACTCCGACGATAGTGGTTTTTCCAAAACTTTCTCATATATTGTTAAATGAAGGTATTATTCCAGAAAATGCCTTGCATGGATTTGGCATACATTAGATACGAAATATTAACCTTTGGCGTGAAGTTCGCATTTCTACTGTATCTAGCGTGTGATGGTTGGCGAGTTTTTTGGCGATTAATCTTTGGCATGCGGTTAATAGTATCCGGAAACAGAATTTGTGTTTTAGACACATTTTTCCAAATTGATTGATTCAAAAATTTGACAGAAAACTGCATTTGTAATCATAAAATCCAATCTTTTCCAACTCAGGGAGACATAAAATGTGGAGATACGTCAAAATTTTGAATTCCAAATTTTAGATGATTACTATACTTTTTCTATACTACGTACATAAAAAAAGTAAAAATTGCTAAAATTCAGAGAAAATTTTTACGCCATTGCAATCAGTTTAGTGCAATAATGTTACTGAGTGTTATGGTAGGAAAGTCATTGATTTTTTAATTAATTAAAAGATGAAAAAACTTAAAAGTGCACATTTTTATATACCAAAGAATGTTTATGCCAAATTCCGTAGCTATATTCAAGCAATCTGTCCAGCAAAGCATTAACACACCACACAAATTCTTTATTAATGGAAGAGATCCTGGCTGATTCCAACTATTAATCTTGATTTATGGAGCTAAGTTTTATAAAATTTGATATAATAAAAGATAGACATTGTCTGATCTCTTTAGATGTATCAAGTTTATATATAATGTACCCATGCAAAAGGCATGCCAACTCCTTAAAATGTATATTTTTTATAGTTTTAACGCCAAAAGTCTTCATAATTTCGCGAATAAAAAATATACAAAGAGAAATTATTCGCATGAAACATTTCGATTACAAGATTTAGACGAATCTCCAGACTTCCCTAAATGCATGCAATATATATATATTTCAAATTTTTGTCTGTCTGAGAAAACAATAACTGAAAAAAGTTTTGAACTATATACAATAATTTCATATGAGGTCTTTACACCAAATTTGTAGATTTCTCTAAAAAAATTCCGTTCATAGGAAGTCCATTGTTAAATGTCCACACACAAATATTTTTGGTACAAGAAAATACAGATGTAGTTTTGTAATTACATATTTAAAAAAAACATGAATCAAAGTTTTGTCTAAAGTGTAAATATGTGTCACTCTTTGATTCCAATCTATAGATTAGTTGACCATCTATCGATCTGCACAATTTCTCATCATAAAACGGTGAAAAAAAAAGCAAGAACTTGAATTAGATATATGATATTGTTACTGAATCCATCTATCAGCTATCGATCACCCCCCCCCCCAAAAAAGGCGCATACTCAGATTTCTCAATTATACAAAGAAACACACATTGCTCAATTGTGAAACCCTGAAAATAAGATGTTGAGCACTCGTTGCGATGTTTAATGTTCACAATTTTTGCGAGGCAAAGGGAAAATGATATTTTTGCCAGGAAATACGCGAGAAAGTTTAGTGAAGACTGTTCAACTGGTCTTCATTTTAATTCTATTTATTGTGCCATATATTGTCCTATATACTTCGGCCGTCACCAGGACCTAGGAAATTCAACATTCGAGTTACTTGGTAAGACTCTGTAACCTGTATTCCAGATGTCATAACAGTGTTAGATATCCGATATTTGTCGCGTAAAAATAGATTCCCAAACGGGAACACAAACGTGCTGTTTGCATTGTACGAAAAGGCTGATCACTCCCTATCCAGTTGTTATGATAGATTGAGCATCGCTTTCTGCAGAGTTATGGCGACTGTTGCACGGACAGATATGAAAATCGATCTGAGCACACATCTCCGATGACAGATATCCGGTGTTTAAATATTGACTCTGCGGAACAGGGACACCATAATCCTCGACATCGACTGGATTACCTCCAAGAATTGCCTGCTTCATTGCCTCGGCATCGAAGTGCAATCAAACGACGCATTTGCATTGGAAGAGATAGAGAGAAAATGGGTTCTGCAGGTGCGTTTCGGATTCGGCTGCGGATTAATTTCAGCTGCTAGTAGCTTTCGTGGCAATACCCGCTATCAGTTTTGTTTCAAACTGGTATTGAGGACAATATTGTCAATTTTCGCTTGGATGGGGCAATTAGAAAAGCCTGGCATCGATAACAGATTTTGCATTGATAAGTGATTGAGATAGAATAAGGATTTAGTTAAATAAAGATTTTATTAAATGAAGATACGCCCATCATTTTATTTCAGTAGCTGCTTTTACCAATCATCTGGTTTGCTTGGAAGGATTGTTTTCAATTGAATTGCTGTTGTTTAACTCGATGCTCATTCTTCTTTCAAGAAAAAATAGACAAAGAAAAATATTCCTATTAAATTAATCCTCCATTTATCTTAGCATTACCACTTACTAAGTAATCGCATTGCCATGTCATTACTCTATTCATCTATTATATCCGGAAGTTAAGAACTTTGAATTCAAGAACTCCCAGTTATTTTAAAAGCATTTCATCTATCCTGTGTAGTATTGTGAATATGAACCATTCTGATAGGGTCGAATCCCATGACATTAAAGCTCTATTAAGAAAATAATTCTCTGGTTCATCTGTCTTCTAATTTTCGCATGCGGTACTCTAATTCTTCGTCTTGTAAACTTCTCGGATATACTATTTTGGGTAATTATACTTTCGAATGTTATGATAGGAAAACCACAAAATGTGGGTTAATTTTTAATTAATTAAAATTATAAAAAATTTTACTGAGATACCTTTTGACACCTTCCAAAATAGTTTTGTGTTAAATTTGGTATCTTTTGGTCAAAGGTTCGGATTGTAGAGCTTCAAAATATACATTCTCTTTCATTGTTATTAAAAATAAATATACATTAGACTCTACCTATTTTGAATATCATGCAAAATCAGAAAAAAAAACTGATCTCTCTAAAACCTTTTTTTGCTTACTATCTATTAATCGTTTGTATATTATTAACCGTACACCACTGACAAACAATACTTACGAAACAGCATGTTAGAGTGCGATCTCTCACGATTTTCAGGTGTCATCTTCGTCATCTAACAGCGGTTCAAAATTACCAGGTGAGACCCAAAACAGCCCTAGTGTTGTTTTAAAACGGGACTTTAATATAACTAAACTAAACTTTCACGATTTCTTTTCCTTTCACCGATTCATTGCTGGGATGGGGTTAACTCAAAAGTACCTAAAATCGAATATTTATTTTGGGCACTTCTTTTTTAAAGCCAAAATTTAACACTAAACTACAATTGAAATCAAAAATTCACATACCGAATTTTATATATTTAAGTCATTTCGTTTTCGAGATGCTTCGTTTATATGCTTATGAAAGTACAGACCCCCAAATAGTCAGCTCCTTCATGGATTTGGTTTCAAATTTGATACATAGTTATACTTGTTCCTGTGTACCAAATTATAATCGGTCTAGCATGGTTGCATTAAATTCTATTAAGACGGCTGGACAAACAAACTTCCTTCAAATGGATTTCGTTCAAGATTTGATAGATTGATTTGATTTATAAAGTTGTGGTAGATACCAACATCAAATTTTATCAATCTATCTCAAAGCGTTTTTGAGATGTCGCGTTTTCAGATAGACAGACGTAGTTCCAAAAGTGTGTTTTTCTGACTCAAAACAGTCTGAATAGTGGAGATTCCACAAAGTCGAATCTTTTGCAATAACTTTTTTTGTATAATTCGAACAAGGAAATAAAAAAAGAATTCTAAAGAAAAGAAATGAAAGATTATATAAATTATATACGCTATTATATAAATTATACAATTAATCAATCCATTCGTTATATATGAATTACATTATCACAATCTTGATCCTAATCATGGTAATTTTACAAATTACTAGAAGTCTCCGCCGTTGAACTTTCAAGTAAAATTCCTTAATGTTAGACATTTAAAGAAAAACCATGCGAAAGTTATTTTCGAATCCGAATTTGACGGTCTTTGTGTTGTTTTTCCAATCCCGTTCCATGATCTCAATGAAAGTAAACAAACCGATGATTCGAACCCGACCTTTTTGCGAGTTTCGTGTTTTGTGGTTGGCAGCAATCGCAATAAAAATCGAGCGACTATTTTAATTTCGGCTCGTGTTTTTCCGGTATTTTGGCTCGTGTCGTAGTCTTGAGAGAAGAGAAGGATATGGAATATGAGAAATGTGTTTTTTTAGCTCTAAGATGGAGAGCGTCTACTGGTTGGCTATGCAACTGTATGTTGTTTCAACATTTTAACTTATGCCGATTAGTTATTTTAGACGGTTCGAATCTAAGGTCTGGTAATGTTGATCTAAGTTTTTATTATTCAACTTATTATTTTGATTGCTCCAGTTACGAGCACATTGACTTTATTCTTGATTTTTAATAAAAGTCATTTTTAAGAAACTGTTTTCATCTTTATGACTTCTCGACATAAAAATTTCACTGCTTGCTTTGCTAAAGTTTGGGTTAGTTTACCCTAAAGTATAACAGAGTTGATTAAGAGCCTAGAAGGATAACAGTTGGTTATAGGCCTATATAACACTCAAAATAGCTCAAGTATAACACTCAAAATAGCTCATTTTGCGTTTAGATTTAAAGTAATATGAAGAAAATAGAATTCAACAACCCTCCGTTTTGAAAAACTATTCAAAAAAAAATCTATCACAAATTTACATTTTTGATGCCAATATTATTACTGAAATTTTTTTATCCAACTTTAGCGCTTTACAACCTTGCATTCGTATATACAAATAAATAGAGCAATATGCAATCGTTCAAATTACAAATTAAGTCAAAATTCAAGCAATTCTACATTATTAATGATAAAAATCTGCCAAATCCCATTTATGTAGCTTTCTCGGTTTTAATGCTGATGTTATATGCTTACCGATAGAAACACAGAGAAGTACCTTAAACCGATTCTATCCAAACCTCAATAGAAATCTTCAATTTTGCTGTTAAAGTATTTTGAGCTAACCAAATTTCATCTAACTGGCTTGTTCGCAGACATTATCCCAAAATTGGTTTTCTCGAAATCAAAGTATTTTAAAAAGTGAAGAGTTCTTAAAATATCTACATGGAATTTCTCTTTATTTGCAATACTCTCGCTTAGTTTATTTTATATACCATAAAATAAAAGAGGCTTCAAAATTATTGAGTTTTCTGTCTTAATTAATGTAATTATGAAGCTCAATTAAAAAAATGTGAGAAGTGATATTTAAATCTTTATTGCAACATACAGCAAAATTTTTAAATGAACAGAAAGTAAAATAAATAAACAGAATATTTTTTTCAGATCTCACCATTGGAAAAAAATAAAACGAATATATGTTTCATGAAGCAATAAGAATCGTTTGAATTTAACGGCGGTAAAATATTTTTTTAACAGTTAAGATTTAAACTTTAAAAAGATAATTTTTTTAATTATAAAAAGTAATCTATATTTTTAATGTATAAAATTATGTAAGATAATATATATTTTCCAGAATGCAATAATATTTTCAGAAGTTATTATAAAAAAGCTTCAAACAGTTCATTTTTAATCAACTGAAATTCTAGTTGTAATTGTTAAAAAACTAACCCCAAGTTGTACGTTCCCAAATTCCATAGAAAATTTGTGCAAAATTTGGTAATTATAGATTAAACATTTTGATTTGTAGAGAGCCAAAAGGCACATGCATACAATCTCTTTTATTATTAATTGGGTTAAACCATCATCATTACTATCATTCATCTCTTATATTTATTTACCATATACAGAACATCTGTCTAGAGATAATAGTATTACGCTTGATGTGTCATTAAACCAATAAAAGAGAGAATAATTCCTCTTCAATAAGTTATCTTGGCTTATTACAATATTACATCTAATCGCATTCAATTAACCATTTTTCTACGAACATACAAAAAAATAAAAATTCCTTCGATGAACCATTCAAACATGAAAGATAAATATTTTAACATCTTCATAATTGGAACTAAGCCTGCCTTAAAAATCTATCGAAAAAGTGTAGAAATTTATACTGATATATTAAAATCCAGATTCGTTAGAAAAAAATCCTTCGTTATATCTATTTATATTAAATCTACGTAAAGAACTCTATTTATTAATAATCGAAAATGCATTTTAATAAATATTAGGATTATAAAGATCAGATTAAAAGACATTCTTAACATATCACAACACTAATTATTGTTATTAACTTTATTAAGTTTTAGTTAAAGATTATTATGCTTATAATTTTAAAATAAACAGACTTCAAAATTTGCTATTAGCATTTAATATATTTGCTATTAGCAAATATATTTCCAATGTGAATAACATTGACTTGGAAGTCATTTTGACTGTGCAGGCTTGTATATTTATTCTATATCTCTTCTTAAATAACTAACTAATTCAACGAAACTTTGTACAGTTATTATATACTAGCCGACTTTAGCGACCAGCCGGTTCGCCAGTATTACCGCTCGCTACAATTTTCAATTAAAGATTTTCAGTAACTGGTCTCTTAATAGATTCTCAAACAAAACATTTTTAATCTTCCAATTTTGATAGTCATACCAAATTTATACTATTGTTTAGATCGTTTCGTTCAATTTACTATATATATTTTGCTAATTTGTTGCCATTTCCGGTAAAACTTCAACTTTAATTTAAAATGTAAATGACGAAATTGCAATTAATATTAAGATATTTTTTAATAAAACCAAGCGTTTTATTTTATTTATCATCTTTATTGTTATTTATTAATTATTATTATTATTGAATGTGAGTATTGCAAACAGAATCGCTCGGTATTTAAGTCTTATGTTAACTACAAAATATTTTTCATAATTTATGTAATATCTCAAACAATAATTAAACAAAAATTTCTCAGATTCAGCATAAAATTCAGATTTTAGTTTTTCTTTCAAAAGGATTGAAATGAAATCAATAATAATATTTTGTTCCGGCCTATAAATATATTCCAAAAATTATGAAGTGTAAATTTAAAGCTGTAAGATAACATATTCTGATAAATATTCTGGACACTCCAAATTTTAAATAAACGAATGAATGTTTCTATTTTCCAAGATCAACTAAGACTTATTTATGAAGTTTTGAATGTTAAAAATTTAGAAAAACTCAACATTTTCATAATCTTAGGCCAATTAATCTTGAGAAACCTGCTCGCTGATTGGCGTATTTTCTTTGAAGCAATCGATGGAAAATCTAAAATTATTCTTTTTTATTGAATATTGATATTCAAATTTTCATAAATCAGTCAGTTTTAGTGATTGATTTATTTGATTGGAAATTAACTCTTTTTATTTAAAATATTAGTGTCTCAAGAACATTTTGTTAATCGTGATTTCCACAGCAAAAGCTTTATGTAAAATCAAAAATTCGTTATTTATTAGTGCATTTATTGAATCAAGTTACATAAAATATAATCATTTTCCATTTAGACCATTTTAGCAAATCTGTGTTTTGGTACAGGTTTACAAATTAGCTGTGTGGTCCTGATTTGAATGGATATCCTGTTCATATTAAACAAAACTTGCCTTAAAATAAAACTGATTTATTGGATTAATAATATAGAGAGTGTAAAAGATCATAAAATAATTTTTCTTCAATTTATTTTCTAGAAAAAATAATATTTCATATTGATTTCATTTCCTACAGACACGTGCCGAAAATTATATTTTTGCTGATTTCATTTCCAAAAAGATTTAATTTATTTTTAATTGGAGCTTTAATCAATGTGATGGCAACACTTTGAAAAAAACTAATTTTTTCCCATGAATGCGAAACGTATTTAATTTTAATTTTTATTTTTTACGAAAAAAATTATTGAAAAACATAGTTAAAATATCTATTTAAAAATTCATTAAAAATAGAAATTTAATTTTAAGGTTAAATCATTGGTATCATTTAAAAAGATAAATTTTTGATTTTCAACTTGATGTAAAAATCTTTTTTGTGCGGTAATATTTTCGGAAGTTATAGCAGAAACACGCCAAAATGTCGCTTAATTTTTAAATAAATAAAATTATAATTAAAAATTTGAAAAAATAACCCCCAGGTGCACATTTCCGGTCTCCAAGGTATACACGTGCCAAATGTGGTAGCTGTAGGTTGAATGGTCTGGCCTGTAGAGCGCCAACACACACACATTGAGCTTTATTATAAGTATAGAAAACAAGAGAAAGAATGCTGAACTTTCTAAAACGCAAATATTCATTTAATTATAAAGTAATCAAAATTTTGCAGCTATTCTACTATAAATTCGGAGTAAATTACAAGATAAAGGATACAGTCAACTTCTCAAAATGCAAATGATAGTTCAAATTTCATTTAATTAGAAATTAACCGAAATGTTTCTGATCCGTTATAACTTAAAAACACATTTTTTCACAAGAATTATTTTTATATCGTCTTAAATTTCAAAATATTACCTTTTCATTTCAGCCATTCTTGCTTCCATAGAATTTGATCTCCAATATTTATTAATTTTTCAAAATGTAATAATTTAATAGATGCAGACGATTTTAAAATAAAGATATCTGTAGATATTTCATTATTAGACAGCGATAGATTTTGAACTATTCAATTTTTAATTTTTTTGATATTTATGAGTTATTTTTTATACTTTCAGCAACGTTTTATATTGGTTATAAAATAAATCTTAAATTAAGTGAATAAGTTTCTTTGTTTTTTAAAAATCATTTTGTATAATTAATATTCTTAATTTAATTAAAAGACTTTCTAGACTACAAAAGAATTTCATACATTATTATATTTCATATAAAATTATTCCTTACATTAAAAAAGTCAGACAATAAAGTGTTTTTATTCCAAACAGCTCCGGGTATATCGGCTTGTTAATTATAAAAGATGGAACGAGTGTTTCTTACTAGGGATCAGATACCTCATATAATATCATTAATCATCCGTTTATAGACTCTTAGGTGAGAAACAATTAGCATGTAGATTCATTTTCAAATACCAATTGGACAAAAAAAAATCGCAATAAAACATTTACTCGTTGATAGACTTTTTGATTTATTCTGTTGTTATATAAATAACACTGATTTGATTTATTCTGTGGTATTCAATGTAAATAAAAATATAATAGCTTAGTACCTAAAAAAACACTCATCTTCATTAGAAAGTATTTGGCATGAAAGAGCAAATCCTCATCAAGTAAAATAATCGTAAACAGGATTAATTCATAATAGACAAAGAAAAATTACAGGTATAAAAATAAATCATTTTTATCTTCTTCGTAAAAATTTTCAATAATTTCCGCATTTCATTTACAGTGGCTCCCAAAAGTGTTCGTACACCAACAAGAATCAATTAAAAACCTCATTATTTACCATTATATATTCTTATTTTTACATGAAAATTTTTTCATAGCATATTTTTACAATTCTTAATAAAGCAGTGAAGAATAAATTTTAATTACGATGCAAATTATTTTTTTAAAAATGTCAATAAATAAAATTGCACAAAAATAGGACACAAAAGTGATCATACACTTAAAAAAAACATCACTAAATATGAAATTTTCTAAATTTTTATAAATGTTTAGTATTTAGTAGGATATCCTTTATTCTTTATAAAAGCTCTTAAACGTTTGGGCATATATTTAACTAAACGGTCGGTTATTTCTGCACCGATCTTGTTCCATTCTTCGATCATTACTGCTTTCAGTTTAATTTTCGATTTAATGTCGTGACTTCTTATTCGCAACTTAATTCTTTCCAAATATGTTCTATAGGGTTTAAATCCGGTGATTGAGTTGGTGTTTTAAGGGTTTGAGGGCAATGATAGAGGCAAAAAAGACGAACATTCATGGCCGTGCGCTTAGGATCGTTGTCTTGGTAATACACAAAGTTGTTTAAAATGCCCAATTTTGGTGCTGACACTTTTAAATTATTATTGAGAATATTTATATAAACTCTATGATCCATTATACCATCAAGGAATACTAAATTGCCTACTCCAGCAGCTGACATACATCCCCAAACCATGACACCTCCACCGCCATGTTTTACTGTTCCAATTAAATTCTTGGGATTAAGTTCTTTGTTTTGTTTTTTTCTCCATACAATGATTCTCCCATCCTACCCAAAGATGTTAAACTTGCTTTCATCGGAAAATAAGACACGATTACAATAGCTCTCTGGCTAGTTTATCATAGATTTGGCAAATTTAAGCCTAGCAATTCTGTTCTTCTGACTTACAAAGAATTTTCTTCGTGCTGAGCGGCCATGTATACCAGCATTCCGAAGAATTCTACGAATAGTTTCACAGGAAATAGAAGTTACATTTGATTCATTATATTGTGAAATAAACTTTATTGCACTCAGACGTGGATTTTTTAGAAATTTACTCACAATATTTCTTTGACTTCTAGCTGACAGAATTTGAGGGTGACCATTACGAGGCTTGTTTGCAATCCCTTTTCCCTCTCTGTAACGTTTTATTATGCTTTGCACCGTTGAATGAGGTAGATTAGTTATAGTTGCAATGACTCTAATTGATTTTCCAGCTTTAAAATGAAATATAATTAATTTTCTTACGTCTAAACTCGTTTCTTTACGAATGCGCGTCATATCTAAGAATAAAGTAAATAGAATAAATAATTATGATATTAAATAATGAAATCAAATGATTTTAGTGTATTTTTCAATTAGAAGAAAAATAAGCTGCAAAAGATATTTTTATGAGGAATTTAAATGAATAATGTTTGGATGTACGAAGACTTTTGTGTTCTAATTTTGTGACATTTTTTATTTATTTATTTTTTAGAACAACACTACTTGATTTTTTATAAAAATATTTCTTTAGTTTTGTTAAGAACTATTTAAAGATGCTAATTAAAAAAAACCAACTAATAAAATGCTTTATTAAGAACTATAGAACACAATTTCTGCAAATTTCTTTAGTGTACGAACACTTTTGGGAGCCACTGTATAGTGCATCCTTAATCCTTTTATATATCCTTTATAAAAATGTTTTCTTTCTAATTTTTCAATTATAGAAAGAAGAACGTATCCTAACTTCATTTAAGTATTTGCGCTTTTGAGGTCATCGCGTTTGCATGCATACTATAATACAGATGGATATTCGATTGATTCATTGATATATTTGGTTCAGAATTTAATATGGATCCACAATTTAGATGTTAAGACTCTGTACCAAATTTTATAAATCTAGCATTCGTTTCTTAATTATTGTATACATTTGTACTCCGGAAGATAGATAGATTTCCTACGAATGGATTTCGTTCAAAATTTGATAGAAATCTTTAGATTTAGTGGATAAATGAGATAATAAATTTCATCCGCTCGATTACCCTTTCTAAGGCCGTGGGAAGTATGCCTCTCACCAAATTGATAACTCTTTGTATGAAAGTATGTAGGTTGACATAAGTTCTGACAATTTTTTTAGGACAGAAACTTAGATGCTTTAGTTCTTTATCTCACACAAAATGATGTGTCTTGATTTGTTACTTAATTATTAATTAACCAAATTAATTTATTAATCAAATTAAATTTATCTAATAAGCTAAATGAATCCCTTTTCTTATTCTAATTTCAAGCCTAAAAATATTTTAATATAATATGACTAGAAAAATATGGCCCTTTAAATGGTTAAAGCATTTTCGAGTTGTCCCGTCTAAAAACAGAGAGATGGACAAACATTTCAACGATGTGTGAATCAGAAATGTGAACTCAGAGATGTCTGAGTTCTAAAGGTGGGTGTGTTTTTTTTTTTAATGATTACAATATATTATCTTTGTATTATTGGCATGCGAAAAAACAAACCAGTAGAGTGGTTTTCCAAAACATTCTTACATTCACTCGAATAAACTTGTCATGCCAGAGAATGCTTTATATGGCATTGGCGTATAATAGTTACGAAATATTAACTTTTGGCGTGAATTTAACAATAACAGCATTGGCATTTTTGCTGTGTCTACCCATCCTTGGCGATTTATTTGGCAAATAATCCCTGATTGGCGTTAATAGTATCTGAAATCTAATTTGTGATTTAGACTTGTTTTTTCAAACCGATTGAAATAAAAACTTGACACAAAACTGCTCTTACAGTCATAGAATCATATATCAAATTTGATGTATTTAAGACATTGCGATTTTCAGTTATTACGTTTGCATTTTACTAAAAGTACAGACCGACGGAAAATTAATAATATTTGGGGTTTGGCTCAAAATTCGATAGGTGTTTAGACTGTAGATGTTCATACTGTTTACCGAATTTTATCTTCGCTTTGTACGTATAGAGTTAATTTATATTTAAAAAGTCGAACAGACGGACTTCCTCTGAACAGATTTTACTCAAAATAGCATAGAAATCTGCACATTTGGTTTAAAAAACGTATACTACATTTCATTCATTTAACTTAAACCTTTTTTTTGTGTTATCTTTGTCACAGACACACTTTCCAAAAATGTGTTTTTACGAATTCAAGGAGAATTCAATACGATTCGTCAAAATCTCGAGTTCGAATTTTTTGGTGATTACTATACTTTCTTTATTCTACGTTTACGAGAAAGTAAAAAGCTTTACATATATTGAGAAATACAACATAAAAATATGTATTTCATCCCAAAATATCCTTTATACGTCAAATGTCACTATAAAATATCCTTTATACGTCACTATTTTTGGAATATTATTCTTAATTTCTAGGTATAAATTTAAAACTAGAAAGCTTTCCTGCAGTGGATATTTTATATATTATAGCTTGTCAAATTTCTTATCACTAGAATTTAATTTCGCTACAAACGAAAGAAAGTAAGTGATTACAATTTTTGAACTCTCACCTAATCCAGCAAAGTTCACCGAAAGAAGACAGTTAACTGCTGATAGTCAGGAGCATACATTTTCCAGTGCGCTACACTCCTATTAGTTCGCAAATAACCTGTTTAGCCGAGATACCTGGCAGCGTGCAGCTGACATGTTGCTCCCCACGTCCAGAATTTATTGCTCGGGTGATAAATTACTCTTATTAACAGCCGCCGGAATAACGTTGCAGATGGCGAAAAGGAAGTGCATCTTGGAGGAAGAAGTTATTGCTCTCCGGAGAAGTATATAAACATCTTATGAGCCGCTTTCCTTTCCAGGATATAGACTATAAAGTCCTATATTAACAAGCACTCAAATCACTTGTTTCTACTGGTGTTGGTATTTTTCCTGGTTTTCATTGCCTTTTTTTAAACTTTTATGGTAAAATATATAGTAAAAGGATAGTAAAATTTTAAATTTGGCCTGACCTTTATATATCGTAAAAAGTTCTTCTTAGAATTTTAAAAGAAATTTTTCTGAGTTGTGAAAAATATTAGATGAGAAAAAAATTTTCTATCAGTTTTTTTCCAAATTTTGAGACTTTTCTATTTAAGGAAGTAATTACCTGTTTATGATTCAAAGTACTATCCATCACTAGTTAGTTCCCCCTCCCTCCATTTTTTCTAGACATTCTTCGGATACCATCTAGTAAAAAAAAAAAAGGTTGATACATTTTTTTAGGCAGTTTACGAATCGGTCTATTTTTAGACGTCTTCATAAAAGCAGAAATTCTAAGAAGCCAGGCCTTGTGCCATCGATTGAAACAAAAGGTAGTCGACAGCATCAATGTCTGGAAAATACGGCGATTAATTTTTTTAGAGTGACTTGACCAGTTTTGAGACATGTGGACAGATATTTTCATAACTAATTGTATAACTTTGTTGTGCCTCTCTTGGTATTGTCGTTTCTCCATCAATGCTCGATTCAAATGAATGCATCAGTTGCGTTCGATACCGATCCCTTGAGACAGTTTCATTCGCTTTCAAGAGCTCATAATGTATAATGCCTAACTAGTTCCACCCATTGCAGAGCTTAACTTTTCCATCGTGAACATTTGGTCTGAAGCGTTGGAAGTATTCACTAGAAGTTCTTTCACTTAGAAAAACGTGAGAACATTTGATGCGCAGTTTTCTTTGAATGGAAGTAGAAAATCAAAACTTCCATCCAATGATGAGAATTCGACTCGAAAATTGACATCTTCGATCCAGAATATATTGCAAACACAAATTCACTAATATGGTGTTGTCGTTATGTTTACAGATGCCTAAGCCTACTGTGTGACATTTGTGATCTGTCTACTTCGACCAGCACTTATCACTTTCAACTATCTATCGAAAAATGGCGGAAGCAAAGCTGTGCATTTTTAATGGATATATATTACTATACTTTAAACCAGGAATATTCTTACGATTTTCGGAAAATTCTTATAAACTTCGGTTTCAGTATATATTTACATTGAACAGCCTACACAAATAGTCAGTATTCTAGGGATATTAGTTGCATTAAATTTCAATTAAATGCATAAATTCATGTTCATTATTCCGTCATCAAATTATTTTTAAGAATAAAACTATAATAGTCATTAAAACCATGTTATTTATTTTCAGTGCTATGGCAACATTGAATAGCATGCAGACTTTAAACTCAAAATGCATATTACTCCATTTTACATTCAAGCATTATAGACTGCTTATTAACTGAGAACAGAATTGCTTATTTTGGTTGATAAGCAAAATAACTGAATTGTAAACGTGAATTAAAAATTTGTTTATAAGTGTTCTAAACCTAAAGTACGTATCTAACCCAATGGCGCAGTAGCAATATTAATAGAGTAAATAGTATTAAACTTGTTTGATTACCATCACATATACGAAGTAAAGTGAAAATATTATAATCGTCAGAAAAAAAAATTCGAACTGGATATTTTGAAGAATCTCTATGTTTCAGGCTTTCTTGAGTCCTAAAAATACATTTTTGGCTGTAAATGTGCCTGCCTCTATGTGAATACGATAACTCAAAACCTCTTTGAGCTAAACGGCTGAAATTTTGTATATAAAATGACGACCACATTTGTTAAATCTTATCATACTTTGAACGAAATCTAGTCATTGGAAGCATCTTTGTCTTGCTATTTGAGTACAAGTGAATTTAATAATTCCAAAACCTAAAAATCTATTAAATAAAATTTGGTATTTTAATACAAGTATTTTGGTACGGATTTAATATCTAAAATACAAAATTTTGAACCACATGTATTAGAGGGTTGATTGTCTGTCGATATATATTTTCGCACGCAAGTAAAAACAGTAATCATTAATTTAAATTAATGAAATTCGGTATCTTAACTTTGTGATTACAGTTGTAGTTACGAGACCAATTTTGGTTTCATTCGGTCTGAAAAAAGGTGTTCGAAATACGTATCCGCCCATAGATTAAGTAAAAATAGTTTGTAGTATTATTTTCAATACATAAATTCAGTAAAAATGTCAGATTCATGCCGTAGATCTATATTTCGTAAAGAAATTTTGCTGTTTTCATGCAAGACATGCGTAGTCTTATCCAAGGTCTGTAATTTTATGAGGGGGCTAGATGCGAAGTGACCTTAATTGGAGAATATGACAAAGTTTTGGTGGGAATATCTACCGTTCATTTTATTCACTTATCATAAGCAGTTTTCAAACATAATTCTTCTTCTTTAGATATTCACAATAAGGTAATCTATTGTTGAAACTTAGGAAAAGAACATTTAAAATAAAAACGGTAAAAATTCAAAAAAGATATAATAATTGCTATTATTAACGAAAGATTTCTTTTTAATTTTCCATATAGTGTAAAAACCATTAATAATATTCTTAAAACTTATCCAGAAATACGCCAAACTTTCACTTTATATTTATTTAATTAGAAATTTAATTGAAATTTCAAAAAACTCGCTTTGAACTGAATATTCACACCCTTTAAAATATATCTGTTACAAAATCAATTGCTTTAGTTTATGCGGTTTGTCCTGTAAGCACCGATACTCAAATATGCGCGTTCTCTTTTGTCATTAGTAGAAATAGAAAAGTGAGTTCTTGTTTAAGTAGTAATTCTTTAAGTAGTAATTCTTTCAAAAATTGTTAATTAGCTCAAAAACAAATTTTTCGCAATTTTCTGCTTGCTCTTATCATAAGTTGAGACCGCGTCGTCCTAGTGTCTAATATCTTAAGTTCGCGATGCAATTCAAAGAATTCTATGCAAGAACTAGCATACCTTTAATCCATGATGCAGGAAATGCTTTTCCTTTGATATAGTTCTGAAAGGTCAACTCATGATATCTTAAAAAGTATGAGAGAACATATTTCACAGTAGAACATTTAGCTGTACCAGGTCAACTAATCACGAACCAGGTAGCTGTATTACTTTCTATTATTAATCCTTTCCTCTCCGATTCTAATTAGAAGTGAAGGTGATTTCAATAGTCTATGTTTAGCAGAATAGTCATAAAAGTTAATAGTATCTGCCTGCCACAAAGTCATTTTACAAGAGCTGCAAATATCAAAGCATATACTTGTGATCACTTTAGTATACCATATTAATGACAGTGGGCAAATTGCTATAATAACATTTAATGAAATATTTAAGTGATAACAATACATTCTTGGCTAAGAAATTTATGAATTCGATAGTCAAAATTCGGATACACGAATCATAAATGCTGGAGTAATTTCTTGTCGTGTCAGCCATACTCTCTTTGATATAATGTGACCGATGGTAAAATATCAATTCTTATGTCGTCCTTTCATTAGATTGTTCCTCGAAGTTATCAGAATAATCCATGTGATATAATGTCAAAATTATTCTAAAACCTAACATTAAATTAGTTTTGAGTTTTTTAATATTAGTATTATTAAAATATATATCGTATAACGTATGTCGAAGAAAGTTGTGTGCAAATGCGCCAGAAATAATGACTTAATATAGGTTATAAATTAAGAAATCTATAGCCGATTTCAGGTAAGCAACTCTTTTCAACTATTAACTTTATTATTACAATATTCGCATGTCAATAGACCGTACATTTTCAAATTTTGGCCTTTTGACAACAAAGTTTTGCAACCAAATAAAGGCAAAATCAGCGATTGATTGATTTATTAATTCGATGTTTATGTTTTGCTAAGATGTATTATGCTTATATTTTTCCTAAATGGTTTCTTGTGATTTTCTTCAAAATTCAGAGATTCTGAGTTACTTTCAATGCATAAATGCGTCAATTGCTTTACTTCTTGCTTGACAATAAATAGTAGCTTTCAAAACAAAAATTCTAGTATATATTTTCATTCTTAAAATTAAAGAATATTTCAGAAAAATTAATAAAAAAGTCCTTAAGAAATAAGAACCAATTTTTACATTCCTACATCCATGGATATCATTGCTAATAAGGTATTGTTTATCAAGTTCTTTCATTTAATGCAAATTATTGATTAAAGTCCTTTATATTATTTTGGATTTTATTATTCATATTAACTAATGAGATGCTGAACAAGCCTGTTTCGATTTACCCCAAAATTGTTTAATATATTCACATATTTCGAAATTTTTAAAATTGTTTACATTTGGTAATTAATAGGAAAATTCTCGTTTTATGGTTCTTTTCAGTTTTTTTAATCTGATTTTTAGACATAGATTTGCAATTTAAAATTCGTCAAAAATTTCAATTTTATTTATGATATTAATTTCTAAATTGAGTTCGAATTTTTACTAAAATCGATTTCCGTAAATATTGCTTTTGATATTTTTAGCCATATGGAAAATGTAATGTCTTAGTATTTAGTTTCCATCTTATTCTAATAATTCGTTGTTGAAACAACTGTTGCTTAAACTATGTTATAGAGTTTATTTTTATTATTTGCGTTTGTAAAAACAGCTTATTTTTTTCTAAATTTCTCGTTTTTAAATGCAGCAAATGTCAATATGGTTTTTACAAAATTAAAAATATTCATCAACAATTTATCTTGATGGTTGCAGTAAATTAGAAATTTTGTTGTGAGTAATTAATTCAATTACCGTTAATTAATCTTAATCCGAATTTTTGAATTTCATTTAGTGAGACTTGACTAATTCAAAATTGTAATAACCTGATTTTATCCAATAATCTAAATGTTCAGAAACAAGTAAAAAAAATTCATTTCCAAATCAAAAGGACAGTAAAGACTTCTAATTTTAATAAATAAACTTATAATTTAAATAAAAAGAACTGTGGAGAATAATTTCAATACGACAATTTTACGATAAAACTTCAAACTTATCGATACAAATTGTGTGAAAAATGTTTATTTTCCGTAAATATAGTTTTTTCCCCTGAATACTTTGTATTAAAGTAAAATCCTTGAGAATTTAAGATTTTAAAATCTATTCATTCACGATTAGAATGGACATCATATTTAACTAACGAAAGCAATTCTGGAATAAATAATTTTTACAGTTTTTTTTATTGTCTTCCAACTAACCAAAATGCATTCCATTAGTAGTAGATGTTTTAACATTATGTTAATATCAAAAGTATCAATACAATGAAACTGGCATTGGGAAAAGGACATCTGTGTGATCAAGTTTGGTTTAGTAACAAAAGGACATTCATGAGACCAGAAAAAAAAATTCCGATTAAAAGTATTCGAATTAGTGGAGTTCCATTATACTATATTTTCAATGTGAGTTATAACAAGGGGGAATTTGGAATTTGTTGTCTTAGACAATCTATAGAATGAGGCATTTTTTAAATTAATTTCACACTTCGAAACATTTTTTACTTAATCAATCTATTAATGATTCATTATCGTTTATATTTGTTTCAGTAACTTCGAAAATATATATAGGTTTTTATTGATACGGGATTTTTTTTTTAATTTATGTAGTAGAAAAAAATGTCTAAAATAATAAAATTCTAGAAAAATTAAGAACGATTATGAGTTATCAGTTTATTTTCTGATAAATTTAAGTATTTAAATTTTATAAAAAATTATAGAAATAATAAATTTTAAAATAAATATAATAATAAAAATTATTGTTTTGAAGAACCTGTCAAATGGAATATATTATGACTTATTAATGAATAATTATTATACCAATGCATTATGAAAAAGCAATTACTTATTCTCCAATTAACAATTTTAATAATTTAAATTGTACACACACACTGTACTTCTAATATTTTATAATTTAGAAACTTAGTATTCATTACAAATTTGTTTATTTGACAATTAAGTTTATAATATTTTGTAATTTTCATGTTGGGAGCTCCCTATTTATCCAACGAACTTAGGCCACTGACTAGTCTGCTTAGTCGGAAATCTTCACAGAAAAATATATATGTTGTTGTTCTCATGCCCATAGATTAGCAGCGGAAAATAAAAACAAAGAATAATTTTTTAAAAAAACAGCTAATACACCCAAAACATTTTAACATGTATAACTCAGTATACTAAAACCTTAAAAACACTCAGTACCTTAAAACACTGAATACCCTAAAACTTTAAAACACACGAAAGAAAAATTTTATACCCAATTTCAAAATAAAGGTTCCAAAGGTTCGAACAACTACAGCCACCAATTCCGGCGCCTTAGGGCTGTACAAGATTTCCCGCAATGGGTCAAAGAGTGGTACCATTCCGAGTTTTAATCTAGAGAACCGAACACTCGAAGATATGTCTTGGCCTAAATTGGACTTCAAGGCAATTTTTACAGTGAATGTATGATCTTGTTTGGTCGGAATGAATTTTCATGACCTCATAGTGATTTGTTCTGAATCTAGATATTGTGTTATATTTCTAAGGTTCTCGAAGTCTGTGACAAGTAACTTCTTAAAGTTATGGGCCAATATATATATATTGAATAATGGAAGTAGTCTACCCAAAAATTTTCTCGCACATTTTCTAACAAAGATATTATCCTACCACCCATAAAATTATGGAGTTAAACTAGGCAGTAACCAAAATTTAACAAATAAAAAAACCTTAATTGTAATAAAATTCCAAACCAAATTTCATATATTTAAATCATGAGAGAGTTTTCGTGTTCACAGGTAGACAGATATAATTCTAAAAATTATCGAAACGTGGAATTTCGTCAAAATCTCGAATTCAAATTTTTTGACAATACTTTCTCTTCGTATCCTCCATTTAAAAGAAAGTTTTTCCAACAAATAAAATTTCTAAACGATTACTTTCTCAGAAGTCAAAATCTTTAACGCCACATCAAATTCTTTTTCATATCCCGCAGGTTTCACATCGTTTTCGCCTCCACATTAAAAACATAACTTCACGTTACATAATAACAATAAAATGCGTGTCAGAAAGCAAAATTTCCCTTAGCATTACATTTATTCAGCTATTCTTTTGCGGATTCCACAATTCCACCTCACCGAAAGAGAAAAAAAAAATCTCTCGTTGTTATAGAAAGAAAACTCGTTAATTCAACAGCTCGAAGCACCAGCTGACGTTAGAATCACGTTGGTTGCATTCATAAAAATTACAGCGAGGACACTGCTTTTAATTATAGAGGACGGGGGGCATCGAGGCACTCCTATAATTGTCTGCTTCTCTCCTTTACGCACTGCTCATTTACTGTTAATGCGAGCGGAGCGCTACACCTCCGATGGGAGGCAGGCGAAAAAGAACGCTGGAGGAAGGTGATACAAATAATGAAGGTGGTATTTTAAAGTAATAGAACACCGATTACATCAGCAGGGAACTTGAAGCGAAAACATTTAAGTTTTCATCCCTTCTAGATATTTGCTTTAGATGAAGGTTAATACGTCTAATATTAATCTTAAGCATTCATAGCAACGTTCAACGTAATTGCACTGCATTTGGATGAGATTTTAAGAATGGTATTCCATGGAAACAGTTTCCGCTCTTTAAATGTAAATGAGAAATTCAGCAAGAAATTTTGCGAAGGGCGAATTTGTGAGAGATTGCAACAAATACAAGCAGTTTTGATGGTTTATAATGATTTTTACTTCAAAAGTAAACAAATGTGTGCAAACCGTATAACTGATAAATAATAAATTAAAAGCTTGCAGCATGATTTTTATTATAAGCTCTTATTTAACTTGATAATTGACAAACACTTGAAAAAAAAACCTAATAAACGAAAATAAAAACATCGACACATTTAAAAACGCATTAGAGATATAAATTTAAAACAGACTTATTCTCATTAAAAACTCCAAAAAAAACTCATCGAATGTTGGAATATACACATTGACAAGACATTACAACGGATTAATTTAATTTTGCTTAGTTCTTCTAACTTCTTGTTTTAAGCAACACAAGGACTGTTTTCGGACGTATCTCATAATTTTGAATCGTGAATTTATGACAACACCTGAGAGCGACACCTGGGTTTACCACTTTATTAGTCCCATGTGTTTCCAGCAGATAAAAAAAAATCCTTTTATAACAACGATTCTCAAGTTCCAAAAAAGTGCATCGAGAAGTGATGAAGGTACCTATAATTTCAAATATTGCAACCCCCTTTTTAGAAACCGAAACGTTAATGATTCGTTTTATCCTCGGCACGTTAAGTACTTTTTTTTTTTTTAGAGAAGAGCATTTGTGCTTTTTGAAAAGCTTTCACTGGCCAAAAAAAAAAAAAAAAGGAACTTAAGCAAAGAAATTTTTTTTATAAAATATAACAAAATTTTTGATAGACACAAATAATAATTTTAGATATTTAACATATAACTAATCGAATACACAAATAATAAAGAAATTAAAACATATGCAAATTCAGTTGAATATCAATAATGAAAAGGAGTTTCTAATTAGGTGGACGGGGTATGAACTACTGCGTCAAAATATGACCTTAATGAAGACATAAAGTGCAAAAGGGGGCCCGACAGCTGCATCATATGCATACACACACACAAAAAAAAACTGTTCCTTACAAATGTCACCGCATAAAATACTTTTATTTGTATCTTCATTTCTTGTCATTCGGCATGAGTCTTTTGTTTGTGTATTGCACTATTTTTTGTCGTTTTGCTTCCCTGTGGCTTGATAAAGGTTTTAACCCCACATCACATTTTGCAAATGATAAAAAGCATGCACACCCACTGAAAGGTACCTCCAAAAATGAGAGTGAGAAGTTTCCGATGGTTGAATGAGTGAGAATTCGAAGTAAGAATTCGATGGTTGGTTCTATCTTCCTTGGTAGGTACAGAAAAAGTTGGGGATTGGCTATCTTCTATCAATTACAGGACGTACTTCCCCAAGGGAAGGGTTGTACCGTGGCGGGTGATGGTATTTAGGACTCAACAACAGGTCCCACCAGTATTGCTGTCGCGGTGATCCTGTCATTCAGTATTATCCGTGTGTCTTCGAGCGGGTCGGAGTAATCAAATGTGTGATGTATCAGATGCATGCATATTAAGGCATTCATTTATTTGCATATATCACCATTTTACAAATGGTAAAATGATGATATATGTAACCCCGACATTCAAGGTCTTATACCCTTTCGGGTAGGCAGGTCGTCATGGGGTAGACCAAGACCAAATGGTGATATATTAAGATACATTTAAGATCTTAACGCGACACACCAAGAATTCACTCACGATCCATAGTTTGAGAACCTCTGCTTTAGTGTATGTGACACAAGAAGATACGTAGTCTACATTTGCCTTTGAAAGAAACTTCAAATAAGCGGGTTCTATCTTTATTCATTCTTGAATTTCTAATATACAACACAATATATACAATAAATACAATATAAAATATATACAATATACAATATATACAATATACAATATATACAATATACAATATATACAATATACAATATATACAATAACACAATAATTCACAATATACAATTTCTAATATACAATACAATAATAATGATATACAACTACGAACAAAAAGTTCTCTTGAATTTCTAAGAGAACTTTTTGTTCGTAGTTGTATATCATTGAATCTCCGACCCGCCTCGAAGGCACATGGATAAAAAACTAAATGACCGCCTCTACAGCAACACTGGTGGGAACTGAGGTTGAGCCCTAAGGGCCATCACCAGCCACGATACAACCTTTCCCTAAGGAACTACGGCGCGTCATCGATAAGAGAAGCCAGACACCAACCTTTTCGTGTACCCTCCAGGGTAGCGAGAACCCACGACCATGCCGGAAGCTTCTCATCCACATTTCGAGATGCCCCTCAGGAGAGTGTTCGTTGTAGTATGACATATTGAATACATTTTATCTTGCAAGATAGAAAATTAGAAGCTGTGTGGTGAGTGTGCTACTATTTCCGTAAACAGTTTGAATTTTTAATGGATCTATAAAACATTCAGTGAAAGAATAATATTTCGATGTATAAGAATTGATCAATCGAATATTTCCGTATATGTAAACAGCAAAGCTATTTAAAGCTTCCTTTTAAAGCTCAACAAAAAAAAACTATAACTCTAATAACTGCACAAATCTATTTTGTTGTTTATTTTTACTGAAAAAATACAGCAATTTTTTTCTTACAAAGAAGCATTTCTATATGCTTCAGTTATTTTATGTGGATCGTCAGCAAGCTGGAGGAGAAAAAAGGTTCTTCAATTTTTCCTTTCCCCTAACAAAAGTAGATTGACTTACTCGCTGAAGCGTTAAAGGTAAAATATTTTTTCTTCCCATTTTTTTTAAATCTTTCTATCTAATAAAAAAAGGAAATCCTAACAAGGAACAGATCCTGAAAGATTTCAAAAGAAACCTTTACACAAATCTAAAGTTTTGATTCTTCGTTCGTAGAACACACACATTTTTTTTTTTTTTTTTGAATATCATTTACAAACGTGAGAAAAGTAGATTATATCTTTCATAAAAAGGGTTGATTTAATTTTAAAATACTGTATATTTTAAACATTTTTAAGTACACTTTTTAAGGATTGTTTTCTATGAATGAAACTAAAATTTTATTTTAAATTGCACCAAAATTATTTTGTGAAAAATGTTACAATTGCACGTCAAGGAAGAGTATTTAGTACCTCGTCTTTTGAACTTCAACACTACACTGATTAGAAGGATATTAGACTACTTTGCCTCATGTTTAACTGGGACCAGTCTTGTTTCTACGGATAATCTTTGGTAATACCTAACACCAAATCTTAAAACCGAGATTCTGTCAAAAACCCATGGCGATCCTATTACGTTTCGAAACAAACACGTTGGCAATATAATAAAATACCATTTTAACTTTGCAATCCTTAATATCTTAGCTTCTCATTTTGAAATATTAGATTCAGAATATTTCCAAAACCATGCTTCAAGCAGTATGATTTGCAAATAAATTATTTAAAAAGTGAAGAAGGAAACGCATATACAGAATATTTTTTATAATTACCGAAGGCACTCTTTTACTGTAGACATATATTTTATCCTTTTTACAAAATTGCGTCATCATAATAATTATACAAATATATTAATAAATAACTGTTAATTAATGAATCGTTATTAACCATAAAAAATGTGATTCTTACAAGAAATATATTGATGTCATTAACAGGGTATTTTCTCCTTTCCAAAAGCTAATTTCTAAACTGTTACGAATAACCAAATATTTTCAATTTAAAAAATATTTTAAATCAAATAAAAGAATATTTTTATATTGCTGAATTAAATTAAAACCTTGAAAAAGGAATATGAAATCTAAATTTTCGTTTTGCCCTATATAATAAAATAGCATTTTAAATTTTAAAAAATGTTTCATTCTTTTAGAACTGTAACTAACCGAGTTATGAATTAGAATTTCATTGTTTTAAGCCAATCAATGGCCATTTCAAGGAAACGGAGTCCAATGTTCAGAGGAATTCACAGTAGGTGGCTGCTGAAACGACCTAAAATTATGAAACTCGAAGCTTCATAACTCAGGCAGTTTAGATCACCGAAGAGCGAAGACTTTTTTTAATTTAATCAGCAAAAAATACTTTATTAAAGATCTAAAATTTATAGGCATGAATGAACACCTGAAAATACTTCATATAACCATTTAGAAATAATACGTATCTCTAAGAATTTAAAAAATTACGTCTCGATTAAAAGGACATCTTATATATGAATCATAATTTAAAAAAACTCCCAAAATGTTTATGATTTTGTGTTTATACAGTAAAATTGCAATCGAAATTGGCGAAATGAAATAAATGAGACCAAATGTGGTAGAATTTAGAAATAAATTCACCGCTTTTTTCTTATATAAGGGAAATCTGCAAAGTCTTTTGCCTATAAATAAGGGAAATTCAAAACATCTCGGTCTAACGTTTTTACGAGTAACATTTTAAAGCTAATTTCCGAACTGTTTGAGGTTTATGAGACATCAAGGGACTCTAGAAAACTACTGCGTATAGAATCTGATGGATGTGTTTATAATTACCATTATTCTCACATATTTTACAGAAAAATCAAATTTTAGTTAAATTGTTTGAAAGATCCGCACTAAAGTCACAAAAAAAGATGCCTAATCGATTTTATTAAAAATCTTTTATTTCTTTCTCCCTCTCTGTCTCCCTCTTTCCGTGAAAATCGAGAATTTCGTTAGTTTCGAGGATTCATTAAAATCTTGAGTTCGAATTTTTTGACGATTACTATACTTTCTTTACACTACGCATATAAGAAAGTTAAAATGCAAATTTGAAGAATTTTTTTTTCTTTTTATTTTGACGAAATTATTGTAATAGGCACTTTCTACATAGAGGGAACGAACTGGTAAAAAACGACCATATCCGCATCATTTTTTCACAAACTTCCAATTTGTTGGGGAAAAAAACAAGATGCAATATAATTATAAATAAAAAATAATTTATTTATTTTTTATAATCTGATAAGTATACAGTATTTACTTTGCAAGGCTTTTGATTTCATTTATAAACTATGCTGTAAATTTTTACTACCTCGATCCTCTTTCTTGCAGTAACTTTTCTGACTGCCGAAGAAACGTTCTGAAGTTTAGATACGTATCTATCCTGGCTCCATCCAAATAAATAGAGTTGCACAAACAAGCCAGATACCTTCTGTATAACCGGGTAGAAGTTGGTAAATTCAATCAGATACGCGCTATTAGCTTGATTCCTCTCAATCTCATTGAATCATTGGCAGGAAATGAATGTAGTTACGTGACAAAAAGGTGCTAGTTATTTGGTGTTTTGTTCTTTACAAAGAGAGTTTCAGAAGGTGAAGAAAGATTGTAATCACTGTCATATGATTTATAAATAATATCAAAAAAATTTTATATTTTTAATCTTATAATTCGAATTTGTAATTCTTGTATATATGTAAATTAATTTCGTTACATACGTATGTACAAGAATTATTGGCTCCGATGATTTGAATCAAATTTTATATTTTAGATAAGATTTTGCGTTTGAAGTTTATCTATACAGGTATTTTTTTCTTTTAAAAATGCGATTTTATGCACACAAAAAATTTATAATTAACTATTAAAGCCTTTTTCTATCTGCACTCATGCTGACATGCTATCATATAGTGTTATCTTTTAAATTTTTGCCATAAGATAAAAACTTACTGGCATCTCAATCTTTTTTGATATATGGTGCTATATGGTATTATCCGAATACGAATGCGTTCGACTCTCATCCAATAGCAACAATGCAATTATTGTGTTAACCAATTCAAATAACATGTTAAACTAAGTGCATTCATAATTTTTTTTATTTAAATGGCCAGTTCATATATAGGGGAGATTGAAAAATATTCGTATGTAGTCAGTATGTGATTCTTATCAAAATATTTTATCCGGAAACAGGAATTTACCAAAAAAATACACTGTTTAGCGAAATTCTGTTTCCCTGTTACTTATAACAGAAAGTACGAATTTCTTATATTTTTCCTTTAATAAAGAATTTCGGTAAACGACAGCTAATCTTCATCTCTAAAACTTCATTTCAATAAAATTTGATTATCAGTGAATATCAGTGAATTATTTTGAGTTAGAGAGAAGAAATTCAATTTTTATCTCTTCATACAGTACAAAGAAAAAAAGTATCGTAATCGTCAAAAACTTCACCTCGAGATTTCGAGGAATTTTCATGTTTCAAAACTCTCTATCCAAAATATATTTTTTTTTTTTGGAATTATGTGTGTCAATATGTGAACACAATTACTTGAAAAACGTTTTCAAGTTGTCTCAATAAATTCGGCACAGTCAATTATGGATACATGTTATTTTTTTTTTTTTTGATTATACTAGATATCGCTTTGAATTAAAGGGCTAAAAATGGGTTTACATAAAAAAACATAAATATTAATAATTAAAACTACAATTAGCAAAAACCCATAAATATTAAATGATGAAAATAACAGTAAATAAAGCTTACTCCGGTTTAACATTACTGTTAGCAAGCACAATATAATCAATAAAATAAAAATAATAAATAAATATTAGATCTATTTCTTTAGATTCAAATACATAATTTAATTTTTTTAAATAGACAATGAAACAATAATATTCAAACAAATATACTATTAACAACTATTATTTTTCAGGACCCGTCAAGTAAAATCTAGCAGAGCCATTTAAAAGTGTCTATTTAGTATTCCAATATACTATAAATGAGAAATTATCAACATACTGTTCAACTCGAAGTGCCTTTATAACAGCAAAATCTTCAACGACATCACTCATTCAACACTTTGAATCAGAAAAGAAAAAAGCATGCTACACTTGAATTATCTATCTTTTATTAAAGAGTTTCTCAGGCAACTCTTTATTCTTTTCATGATACTAGAATGTCCTTCTCCAGGTGCATCAGTTGTTCAGAAAAGATTGGATCATTGTTTCTTAAGAATTAGTTTTAAGAATTTCCCAGGAATATTATGAGTATTTTCTTTTAGTTCAAATGTAAACACAAACTATTTGCATTTAATGCATTTTTCCTTACACTCTCTCTATAGGTAAGATCATTTTTCTCGAATTTCATCTTCTTCTATGTTTAGTAACTTATAAAAAAATCTAAAATGTTCATCAAATTTAGAATTCTCTGCTCCCTTTATGCAGAGCAGATTTTATTCCTTATGAATTATTACTAAATTTTCTCTAAGAGGTGCTTTTTGCACAAAAGTTTTTACCTTGTCACTATGCTTAATATATTTGTACAATTCGTCTAATTTTTTTCAATCTGTAGCGGACTGTTATGAGAGGGGATAGAACCTGGGATCTTGTGGTTCGCTGCCGAGTAACAAGACCACAAGACAAAAGCAATAACCGGTGTCTCGCAGCTGTTAACTGGCTTATAAGCTTTTCACCACAAATCGTTAAAAACATAGTAAAATAATTTAAGTAATAAATAATATTCACATCTTTTTAAGTTCCGAAATATATCATAAATCTTCTCTTTTTTTTCATTTTTTTGCTAAGAATATTAAAAAATCTTGGAAAATCAGAGTAATAACTGGAACGTTTCCATGTTCGTACTGTGAAAAGTCAATTGTTTTTCTTGGTCTTGGTCTTCTACACCACGACGACTCGCCTACTCGAAAGGGTGTAAGACTTTGAAGGTCACCATGGAGAGAACCATTATTTATTTATTGAAAGGCTTACAGTCATCGCCAGAATGTGGACGGTAAATAAGGGTATAAATTATAGTTCATTTGACTAAAATAAAATATTTAAAATTAAATAGTTAGCAAACCAATTCTGGGGTCAGGATATTAGGTTGAAAAGTACCTACAGAAAGCCTATATCAATTGCTTTTCTGTTAAATACTGTGCTATGTTTCTATTAACATAATTTACAGCTTTACTGTTCAGCAGACCTAGCGTTTTTTTTAAACATCAGTTGGCTTGACATTAGATTCTTTGGCATTTGACTCGCGCTCTGCATGCAACTTAAAAAACTTCATCCTGGTTCATTTTAATATTTCATTTCAAATATTCCTACTTTGCTACCGCTAATTATCTATTAATTATTTCCCGGTTATCACTTGATAAACCTTATAATATATAGTGCTGTTCAACTGAGGATAATAATTCACAAAACTGACATAAATCTAAAATATGATCCAAACAATTCCACCTTCTCTTAATCAGACAAGATAGGTTTGGAATTATATATATATATATATATAAGAACTCTTGTCAAACATAAACATCTAGAAGTAAAATAAAATGATTAATTGAACAAGAAAATAAATAAATTTATGCAAATAGTTCTTGAGTTATTAAAAATATTGTAGAATTATTACGGAAGAAAGAGGAAGAAGAGGGAAATGAATCAACCTCAAAAAAGATAAAATTCTATTTCGAAAATGTTGTAACCCACAGACATACATCATGTATGATTTAATCATATCAATCAACGAATAGTTTGGATAGCAGACGCTATTTTATGCTTGGCGCTGTCTGCTTTGACTTAACGCAGTTAAGCTAACTAATAAGTATGCCTAATCCACATTTACCCACAATATATTTTATACATTAACAATCAAGTGAATTCAATGAAACTGACAGAAACCAATCCAATTATAGTAAAATGTTAATTTAATTTTATATTTTTAAATTCAAAGAATTTGTATTTCTTTTATTTGGAAACTAGGCTAATAAAATGTTTTAAGTTAACCTTCTTGCTGCCTCTCATTCATTTTCCGGTCCTAAGAAGTTGCCTAGTCTGAAATCCACCACCAATTTCTGTTTATTAATTTTGAAATTTTTATCCTTGTATTTCAATAAAACCTTCCAAATTACTTTTTTTTCTCAATGGGCAGTTTGCAACGCATCTAAAACTATCCCACCTTTCGACGACTAAGACATCGGTGTCATTCTCTTAGAACTTCCTAACAAGAGATTAATTCAAAAAGAAAAATTATATATATAACTTCATTTCAGTTATTTGATTTCAAAGAATATTTCATTTTGAATCTGTGCGCCTGCTTCAAATTAGTCTGAAGTACAGGAAACTAAATTGAGGAACACTCAGCAGGCATCAATCTATACTTATAATAAAGCCCTATGTGTGTGTGTGTGTGTGTGTGTGTGTGTGTGTTGGCGCTCTACAGGCCAGACCATTCAACCTACAGCTACCACATTTGGCACGTGTATACCTCGGAGGCCGGGAATGGGCACCTGGGGGTTATTTTTTCGAATTTTTAATTAGAATTTTATTTATTTAAAAATTAAGCGAAATTTTGGCGTGTTTCTGCTATAACTTTCGAGAATATTACCACACAAAAATTATTTTTACATGAAGTTAGAGATCAAAAATTTATCTTTTAAATGATACCAATGTTTTAACCTTAAAACTAAATTTCTATTTTTAATGAATTTTTAAATAAATGTTTTAACTGTATTTTTCAACAATTTTTTTCATACAAAAGAAAAATAAAATTTAAGCTGCACGAGCACATTTCCCATTCATAGGAAAAAATTAGCTTTTTTCAACATGTTGCCATCACATTAATTAAAGCTCCAATTAAAAATAAATTAAATCTTTTTGGAAATGAAATCTGCAAAAATATAAATTTCGGCACGTGTCTGTAGGAAATGAAACAAATAAGAAATATTATTTTTTCTAAAAAATAAATTCAAGAAAAATTATTTTATGATCTTTTACACTCTCTATATTATTAAACCAATAAATCAGTTTTATTTTAAAGGAAAGTTTTGTTTAATATGAAGAGGATATCCATTCAAATCAGGGCCACACAGCTAATTTGTAAACCTTTAGTAAGACACAGATCTGCTAAAATGGTCTAAATGGAAAATGACTATCTTTTATATAACTTGATTCAATAAATACTCTAATAAATAACGAATTCTTGATTTTACATAAAGCTTTTGCTGTGGAAATCACGAGTAACAAAATGCTCTGGAAACACTAATATTTTAAATAAAAAGAGTTAACTTCCAATCAACTAAATCAATCACTTAAACTGACTGATTTATGAAAATTTGAATATCACTATTCAATAAAAAAAGGATAATTTTAGATTTTCCATCGATCGTTTCAAAGAAGATACGCCAATCAGCGCGCAGGTTTCTGAAGATTAATTGGCCTAAGATTATGAAAATGTTGAGTTTTTCTAAATTTTTAACATTCAAAACTTCATAAATAAGTCTTAGTTGATCTTGAAAAATAGAAACATTCATTCATTTATTTAAAATTTGGTGTGTCCAGAATATTTCTCAGAATATGATACCTTACTACATCAAATTTGGACTTCATAATTTTTGAAGTATATTTATAGGCCGGAACAAAATATTATTATTGATTTCATTTCAATCCTTTTGAAAGCAAAACTAAAAACTGAATTTTATGCTGAATCTGAGAAATTTTTGTTGAATTATTCTTTGAGATATTGCATAAATTATGAAAAAAATTTTGTAGTTCAAATAAGACTTAAATACCGAGCGATTCTGTTTGCCATACTCATATTCAATAATAATAATAATAAATAAATAAATAACAATAAAGATGATAAATAAAATAAAACGCTTGGTTTTATTAAAAAATATCTTTATATTAATTGCAATTTCATCATTTCCACTTTTAATTAAAGTTGAAGTTTTACCGTAAATGACAACAAATTAGCAAAATTTATATATAGTAAATTGAACGAAACTATCTAAACAACAGTATAAGTTTGGTATGACTGTCAAAATTTGAAGATTAAAAATGTTTTGTTTGCGAATCTATTAAGAGACCAGTTACTTAAAATATTTAATTGAAAATTGTAGCGAGCGCTACTGGTTAACCGGCTGGTCGCCAATGGCGGCTAGTTTGAAATAAAAATGGGATTCTGCAAGACAAACCAAACATTATATCAAATTAGCTTATTAAATTAATTTTTTTCGATATTATGAAAACCTTATGGGTATATATTTTTGTCTAAAAATGTTAATAAAAGTTTTAAAAATTAAAATCCAAAAATGTTCTTTTTCAAGTCATATTTTGATATATGAATTGTGAAAAATATCGTTTAAAGGCATTCAAATATCGGAAATCAACGGAATTAAAGTGCTATTAGTTTTTTTTCTTAATTTCGTTTCCAATTTTTAAGAGAGATACCTTTTTCTCAATAATGAAAAGTATTTTTTGGCACGTTTTGAAGCTCAATGCAGGGCACAGTATCAAGTTTATTGAAATAGTCAGTTTAATTTCAGATTTCTACAAAATTTTAACTTCATCAATACGTTAATGCTTTATCTTATAGTAATTTTTTCATGTAATAACTTTCTGAAAATATATTTGTTTCAATGAATTTATTTTTTACTAGCCGCCTTTGGCGACCAGCCGGTTCTCCAGTATTACCGCTCGCTACAATTTTCCATTAAATATTTTAAGTAACTGGTCTCTTAATAGATTCTCAAACAAAACATTTTTAATCTTCAAATTTTGATAGTCATACCAAACTTATACTGTTGTTTAGATCGTTTCGTTCAATTTACTATATATATATATTTTGATAATTTCTTGTCATTTCCGGTAAAACTTCAACTTTAATTTAAAGTGGAAATGATGAAATTGCAATTAATATAAAGATATTTTTTTAATAAAACCAAGCGTTTTATTTAATTTATCATCTTTATTGTTATTTATTTATTATTATTATTATTGAATGTGAGTATTGCAAACAGAATCGCTCGGTATTTAAGTCTTATGTTAACTACAAAATATTTTTCATAATTTATGTAATATCTCAAAGAATAATTCAACAAAAATTTCTCAGATTCAGTATAAAATTCAGTTTTTAGTTTTGCTTTCAAAAGGATTGAAATGAAATCAATAATAATATTTTGTTCCGTCCTATAAATATATTTCAAAAATTATGAAGTCTAAATTAAATGCAGTAAGGTATCATATTCTGAGAAATATTCTGGACACACCAAATTTTAAATAAATGAATGAATGTTTCTATTTTCCACGATCAACTAAGACTTATTTATGAAGTTTTGAATGTTAAAAATTTAGAAAAACTCAACATTTTCATAATCTTAGGCCAATTAATCTTCAGAAACCTGCGCGCTGATTGGCGTATTTTCTTTGAAACGATCCATGGAAAATCTAAAATTATCCTTTTATTATTGAATAGTAATATTCAAATTTTCATAAATCAGTCAGTTTAAGTGATTGATTTGTTTGATTGGAAATTAACTCCTTTTATTTAAAATATTAGTGTTTCAAGAACATTTTGTTAATCGTGATTTCCACAGCAGAGGCTTTATGTAAAATCAAAAATTCGTTATTTATTAGAGCATTTATTGAATCAAGTTACATAAAATATAGTCATTTTCCATTTAGACCATTTTAGCAGATCTGTGACTTACTAAAGGTTTACAAATTACCTGTGTGGCCCTGATTTGACTGGATATCCTGTTCATATTAAACAAAACTTGCCTTAAAATAAAACTGATTTATTGGATTAATAATATAGAGAGTGTAAAAGATCATAAAATAATTTTTCTTGAATTTATTTTTTAGAAAAAATAATATTTCATATTTGTTTCATTTCCTACAGACACGTGCCGAAAATTATATTTTTGCAGATTTCATTTCCAAAAAGATTTAATTTATTTTTAATTGGAGCTTTAATCAATGTGATGGCAACACTTTGAAAAAAGCTAATTTTTTCCCATGAATACGAAATGTGCTCGTGCAGCTTAAATTTTATTTTTCTTTTGTATGAAAAAAATTGTTGAAAAATACAGTTAAAACATTTATTTAAAAATTCATTAAAAATAGAAATTTAGTCTTAAGGTTAAAACATTGGTATCATTTAAAAGATAAATTTTTGATCTTTAACTTCATGTAAAAATCTTTTTTGTGCGGTAATATTTTCGAAAATTATAGCAGAAACACGCCAAAATTTCGCTTAATTTTTAAATAAATAAAATTCTAATTAAAAATTCGAAAAATTAACCCCCAGGTGCACATTCCCGGCCTCTAAGTTATACACGTGCCAAATGTGGTAGCTGTAGGTTGAATGGTCTGGGCTGTAGAGCGCCAACACACACACACATTGAGTTTTATTATAAGTATAGATAGATATTTATATCATGGTTAAAATGATGAAAGTGATAAATTTTTTAAAAAATTTGCCTTAACTATTAGTTAATAATTCTCTTACTGACAAATAAAAGCATTTTTTTTAATTCCGATAAATAATAATTAAATAAATGGCTTAAAACAAATTTAAATTTAAAATCTTTTTACATGAATGCAAATTAAATAATTAATGAACGATTAATATCCCAATGTATAATAAAAAATATAATATTTTATACTTTATTTAGTTATTTCAATAATCTACGATTTCTAATATTTTATAGATCAAAAAATTTTATTTCTTATAAATTACTTTATTTTACAGTAAAACTAATAAAATATTTTAATCGACTTGCTTGTGGCCCAGTGGCGTTAGGTATCTATCAAATATAAAATCCGCTGCTTCCCTTCCTAACTATTAATGGATACTAAACCAAGCTCCAGAAAATTGCCTTCGACGAAACCGGTAACCAGTAGCTCCGAGTGAACAAAAAGAGAAAAAGGATCATTGTACTCTTACCTCTAACCTGAAAATACAGAAAAGAGTACAAAAATATCAACAAATAGCAATAATAAAGAAGAAGAAGAAAAGACGCCTAAAATAAGTTTCATCGCCAACTTCCGAAAATCGGGCAACCGGGTTTCAAAAACAGATTTGATGGGCAAAAATGAGTCTTTTTCTATTGACTGAGAGGTATAAGTTACTCCTTTCTTGGCTCCATTTTCTTTCTTATCGTGGGGGGGGGGGATCGGCGGAAATTCATGACGTTTTGGAGAACTAGTTGATTCTTACTTTTTATGTCTCTTTTTTTTTTAACCCTCATTTCGTCTTTTTTGTTGTTGTCTTGTTATTCCTTGTTGCAAGAGATTCCAAAATGGTATGGGGTTTCTTTCTTGCTATCGTATTTCTACGTGATTGGTAATTTGGCATCGAAAATTGGCGGCGAATGGCGTGGAAAGTTGGAGTTATTTAATAACTTCTCGCTAAATTTCCGATTTCAAAATTTTTTATATTGTTTATAGGGTTCTTAAAACTAGTCATTTGAAGAACCCATGCATCTCAGCAAGAAACAGAAATTGCAAAACTGATACATGTGCAAATTACCAAAAACAAAACAAAATTAATTTAAAAAATGCTTTTAATATTTTTTTATAAAAATATTATGGTAAATTAGAAAAATTTGAAACTCCGTAAACTCCTCGCATCTAAAATTTAAAGAAGCTTTTACCGTTTTTAAATAAATTCTCCAAAATTCAAAAATTTCCTTTTTTCTGGAGCTATTTAATTAGAAGTTTAGATAAACAAAAATGAATTAAATTTATCGTCAAAATTATTATATTATTCAAATGGCAATTGTTATAATGCATCTATTTAGTGAATATGTTTAATGCTGCTATTCATAAGTTCACAAAGAATAATATATTTTATTATCAAAGTTTGAGTTTTTAGTTAAATCTTCTTATTTTTACTTTCTTATGTACCTAGTATAGAGAAAGTATAGTAATAGTCAAAAAATTTGAACCCGAGATTTTAACGAATCTCCATGAGCTCTTCCCTGAGTTCGAATAATACGTTTGTGGAAAATGTCCGTCTTTCTGTCTGTTTGTGACAAAGATCTCAAAAACGCTTTGAACTAGACGGTTTAAATTTGGTATATGGGTTTACTCCAAATTTGCAGATTCTTATCAAGTTTTTGAGTAAGTCTATTCATAGGATGTCCGGCTGTTCGAATATAAATTAACACAATAACTACTAAAGGAAGAGAGCTAGATAAATAAAATGTGGTGCACAGATTTAACATCTCTAATGTAGATATCTATCAAATTTTGAGCCAACTCCAACCATAGATTTGCCTTCTTTTGGTCTCTACTTTCAAAAACATGTCATCTCAATAATTCAAACTTATATATAAAAATATATTAAATTTGGAATGGAATTTTGTGCCTCAAATGCAGTTTTTTGTCAAATTTTTATTTCAATAGGTTGGGAAAAAATGTGTCTAAAACATAAATTAGGTTTTTGGATACTATTAATACATGGCAAGGATTAATCACCAAATAACTCGCCAAGAATGACACGATATACTCAGTAAAATTTTAAATTTAAACCAAAAGTTAATATTTCGTAATTATCGTACGCCAATGCCATGTAAGGCGTTCTCGGGCATGACAAGTTTTTTAGAGAGTATGCGAGAAAGCTTTGGGGAAACCACTACCAATGACTACACAATAATATTTCTTATAAAAATTACCCTATTTTGTTTATATCAGTATTGGTTATTGAACTTTTTAACAAAGAGATATCATTAGTATAGAACTTGCATTAAAATCATCGTGGTGAATACTTCATTCAACACATCATGTAAACAAAATGTTGTGTAAAGTAAGGAATTCTACGTTTTAAGAACCAAAAAACTTTTTGTGTCTTTATTTTAAGAAACAGAATACTTCTTCAAATGGATGTTCTAGAACCGCCTCGTATATGAATTTATTATCTGCTATCTTCTCTTTCCTGGGTAGAGTATTAAGGAAATTAATCGGTTTATGGACTTTTACGCATAGCAGAACTTAATTTGTGTGTATGGCATCACTTATAAATGTTAAAATCGAATTATAATGCTGCCTTTTATGTCTGAATGTCTAGAATTAATTCATAAATATCTGTGAGTGTTTCTTTGGGTGAATTTTATAAAGTTATTGATTTAATAATTATTCCTTGTTCCTCTACTTTTTGATTACAGGAATTGAATTCAAATTGATTTTATTATATTTAGAGCCAAATTTTTTTTAATAGAATTCATTATTTGGATTTCATTGAACTGAAATTATAGTTTAGACTTAAATTTCCTGTAATCAATTACCATGAAAAGTTTTTGTGAATTAGGAAAATGATTTAAAAGCTTATATTAAAATTTTTCTTCCCAATTTGTTCTATTTAAAATTTTAATTTATAATTTTTCAGAATTTTTTACCATTTAAGAGAGAAGATAGATAAGAGAGTAATATGAAAGCAAAAAGCTCAATGAATCGACATAGCAAACCGTCTAAAGCTGATCTATCATGTGTGATAGGTAAGTCGCTATATTTCTTTTATAAAATTAAGGAGAGGATGGAGGATTTCTTCTTTAATTTTCTCGCATATTCTCTGATGAAAATGTAATCCCACCTGCATAACACTGTGAATCCTGAAGCAAGTTTTGAACTCAACGAATGTTCAAATGTTTATTTTCAGATCCTCGTAAAAGAGCATTTTGTTCTCCGCTGTATAATAAATGTCTTGTGCCATGTTACAAGTGATGGCACTTTCCTTGTCAACACAAGTTTATTATATTTTATGAATTGAATGATAAATAACTTTTAGATATGTATAATTAAATTCCAACTCATTTCTTGAAGCTCACATTGGAGCCCCTAGCAGCACACTCTCTTACCGGTATCAGCCAAACACTCCCGTACAACTGTCCCTCTCTCATCTCCTTTTTGCCGTGGAGCCGGAACAGCTACGTAGAGGTTAGCGGCATGACAGTAAAGAAAACTGAATATTCCATTTGTACAACCCTTTTTTTACCGATTGAAATCAAAATTTATCGCGGAATTATGATTTGAGAAATAAGATCGTATACAAAGTTTCATTCATTGAAATGATTGAGTGGTTGAAGTTATCGCTTTCATATGCTCTCATGTACTCATTTATGTCTTTGTGTTTCTGCGTTATTGTTTCTACACGCACGCTGAAGAACAAATCGACAGAACGGGCAATTCACCGTGATTCCAAATTTGATACAAATTTGAACTTTAAATGCCAAATTTTTGTGCAAATTTTATTCTCGCCCAAATTATATTCATCTAACTCTTTATGTTTTGCAATTATTGTATACTTACTTGCTCTCGGGCAACCAACCAGACAACTTTCTTATAAATCGATTTATTTCAGAATTTAATAGAAATCTACAAATGTGGTGTAAGAAACCATGTACCAAATTTTTTCCATCTAGATCAAAGCACTTAACTATCGTATTCATGTTAGATAGATGGACATAATCACAAAAATGCTTTTTGCAGATTTTGGAAGGTCTGAAACTTGAAGATTTATCAAAATCTCGCATTCGAATTTTTTGTTGGTTGCAATATTTTCTTTATATGTATTTTGTATGTCAAGAGAAAAATAATAATCACAATATTTACAATAATTTTTTTAATAATTTACCATCAAAAATAAACCCCCTGGGGGAACCTTGAAATGAGGATGAGATGCTTCCGGTATGGTGGTTGGATCTAGCCACCCTGGAGGATACGCAAAAAGGTGGGGTATTTGGCTCCTCTCATCGATGACGGGACGTACTTCCTACGAGTAGGGTTGTACCGTGGCCGGTGATGGCCCTTAGGACTCAACCACAATTCCCGCCAGTGTTGCTGTTACGGCGGTCCAGTCATTCAGAATTTTTATCCGTGTGCCTTCGTGCGGGTAGGAGAGTCAGTGATATGACTTACTAACAAAAATAACTCCGACCCGAAAAGCAATCTGTGGGAAAGACTATTTGACATAAAGCTACCAAATTTGGCACATACATATTTTGGAGGGTAGGGATATGCATTTAAGCAGATTCTTTTAAAATTTTAATTAATTACAAATTAAGCTGCATTACGTCATTTTTTCGCGATAATTGTGGAAACTGTTAATAATTCGGATTGTAAAGGGACGAGAATCTTTATAAGTTCATTATGAAGAAGGTGAAAATAATTGGCGAGTATCAGGAACTGCTATTTAATTATTAACAGCTTTTTAATTAAGTTCCACATTTCACAAGACAAAACAAACACGAACACGAAAATACACGACACTCACTTGGAAACAGTCTAATAATGGCCTCCCCCCACAAGAAGAATCAAGGGAAAAATACCTTCATGTTAATAAAGCAGCACCATCTGTTATTTCAAACGAGAAGGTAGTAAAGTTATGTAACCGCTAATTTTACAGCTTAAATTTTACAGTTTTAAAATTCAAAAAAAGTTTTATGATGTTAATTTAAAAATACTGCAATTTTTTTTCTAGATTTACTATAATATTTTGACCAATTTTTGGCAATAGATTGCATTTTTGCCTTGAAATTCAAACCGTTTTCATTGTGTCATCAAATAATTGACCACAATATTGATTTCTTTGACTTTCAAATATTGTTGAAAGTCAAAGAAGAAGTGTTCTGTTTATTATCTACTTAAGGTGTACGCACACACTAGAAGATTTTTTTTAAATTTTAACTTTAAAAATCCAGTTTTTTCACAGTAGGTCATTAATATGCGTTTAAACTCATTTCAGTTTGAAAAAACCATATTACACTAATTATTAATTAATAAATAATATTTAATGAGGCAATTAGCATATTTTTTAATATGATATCTTAAATTCTAATTTGTACAGACACACAATTCTAGTTGGAAATTATGCCTAATATTAGTCTTCATGTTGTCTGCCTCAATCAAGTTATAAAAATATATAGTTTTTTTAACAATTTTTTCATCAACGATGAATAGAAAAAGCGAGATTTTTTTCTGTGATTTTAACTTTTAAATATCTATTAAAATTTTATTTCTATAAATATAACTTTGATTAAGGTCCGCTATTTCATACAGATTATTTTGATTTATAAATAATTGTATTTGGTTAATTTCTTGTTGAGTTATGATTGTTTGAATGAAGCAACATAGAGGGAAAATATCATTCTTCGTAAAATGAGTTTTAAAAAAACCGTAACTAGAGTTTTTAATGAAAGCATCTCAAGAAAAATAATTATAACTTGAGAAATATTTCGAATATTGACAACATCTTGGTATCGTTTGAAAGCTGAAGGATCGGAGAACATTATTAAGCAATAAAAAAATATTCTATATTTTGAAGGATTTTCGAAGTTTGAAGTGTGTACATACACCTTAATTTACAATATGAATAAACAGTGAAATTGCAATACGCAGAAGACAGATGAACCGAATATTTGTGTTTTTAACAGTGTTATGATGTTATGGAACAGTCTCTATTAGAAAGGTTCATTTACACATTGAAAAAAACATATATTATTTTAAATATCTAACATATCTTTATTGTCTGACAACTTGATGGGAATCATGTGCATGAAGGTACATCTAAACAAATTAAATTAAATTAAACATACCCAAAATGGTCTGCGAACCAACTGGTCGCCGAATGAGGTAGTTAATATAATAAATGCAAAGTAAATACAATCTACGAAGCGCTCTTGCAAATGAAATATGCACAGTTTCACAAATAATTATGAATTCAATAAATACATTTGAAATGCAACTAAATATTAATTTTAAAATTATACACTAATTAATATACTTAATAGTAATTTGTATTCTTAAATCGTTTTATATGATCGTATAGGAAGAAATGTCACATTTACGCGAAATAATCGATTATAATTATCGATGATAATAATTAAATAATCAAAATGCATGATTTTTCAAGTCTGCATATAAGCCCTATTCTAAAAATAATACTAATTCAAACCTCCAGGCAGACGGGCGCCAGGCTATTTATTGCTTAATGACCATGCTGAGTTCAGGTGCAGCATTTGTGCAAATTTAATAAATAGCGAAAGTCGATACTTACGATAGCCTCAACAAACAGGTGGACGGGGGGTGGGTGCTGAGAAAGCATAAATATGGATCAGATCGATAACACTTATTTTCAAATTTTAAATATATCACCCGTGAATGAATTACTTACTGAAGAAGAAAGCGTTCGATTGTTCATAGTCTGACACGTTACCAGTTTTCCTAGAATTGGAACGATATTAGACATATCGCCAAAAATATTCTACCCTTCATAACATTGAATGGGTGAATTCAATCAGCTGCATGAATTGTCTCTATGATTAAATGTGCATTTATATTTATTATTTGAATGAATTCAAATTTTTGTGCAGGAATATGCAAAAAAATCAGCGAAAGTTATCTGCCCGAACCGTTTTAGCATGTATTCTAATAAATGTGTGATCATTTTTCAAATCGCATAAAACTGGTGACTTTGGGCAAGGTCATGAAACGCCATCCAGGTTTTTATTCTCAGAATCCCAGACATGGCCGCTTTGCGCTTCTTATATACACTTTTCCACCATCTGAAACCAACATTTTACACAGAATTGCAAAGTCGTTTCCTTTTTGATATAAGTATTTACATGCATGCAAATGTTCAAACTGGTGACTTTCAATCGCTGGACAGATTTAAGCTAACAAATGATACGGAAATACAGTTTAGATGTGAAATCTATATGCCAATTTCTATCCATTTATTTCTTTATTCTTTGTAGTAATCGCCGTCACTTGCCCTTAGACAGACAAATAGACACATTCCCAGTGTATAGATTTCGTTCAAAACTGGATAGACACAAACTTAATCCAACGATGTACAAATCTCATACGAAATTTCTTCTTCTATCTCAAAGAGTTTTTGAAATGTATTCACAAACCTACGGATGCAGTTTCAAAAATGTGTTTTTCGAATGCTAAGAGGTGGGAAGCGGAGAGATTAATAAAACTCTCGAAATCGAATTTGTTTGCAGATTACAATAATTTCCCTTTGTATACTTTATATATGAGAAAATATTAAATGTGATTCCTTTTCATAAATAAACGCAAATTTTATACGAAAAGAGCATAATATAAACCTTAAAGCGCCTTTGAAGCAAAAAACTAGTATAAGACTTATTTTCAGAGCAGTTTAGTTTTATTTTCAGGAGAAATAACATGTCCATTTTTGAAAAAGAAAATATATTTTTATTATATTTGCATTTGTAACTAAATCAATTCTTCAGTTTTGAGGTAATTCTCCTATAATCAAATATTTATTGATATTATATACCTTCTTAAATTATTGAATAAGTTGAGGCTGATTAATTCTTGGTCTCCATTTCGGTTCATAGGTTTTATTTTATTACATCTTGAAGTATGCAATTATACTGCACTTCTGGTGAATAAAAAATTTCAAAAATCATTTTTAATTCACAGAAACATGAATAGATTAAATTACTCCTCTTTGTCTCTTATTTTATATATTATTATATCGAATACAGCTTTTAACCAATTTATTTGTGATTTCAAGTTTGCACGTCAAAGCTAGTTTAAAGCTTTTTTAGTTAGCCAATGGCTAAATTATTCTTTTAGCATTTCCTAGAACAGATTACTCTCTAGACAAAAAGCAATTACATTATCATAATGATTCTCCAGTTTTGTCCCAGTTTGTTCTCCATTTTATTTCCCACTGTTTTATAAATTGTCTTCATTGACATCGTCGAGACTTCTAGCTAAATCTCCATCATTACGGTTACGGTTGTTACCATAATTCAAAGGGCTGACATTTGTTTGTAACTTTATTTAATTCCTCTTGATTTGAGTATCAGACTAATAAATTGATCGACAAGGACTGACTTTTAGAGTCGTGAGAAAAAGAGAATATTCTACAAGGCTCAGATTTTTCGACGCCAGGAAGTAAACGGACACTTAGTTGACTAGTCGGTGCCGTATAGTCCGTGCGAACCAGGGTCACTTTTGATTCGTTCTAACGAAAGATATTTTCTTAAAAAGTAATAGTGCAATTTATGTTGACTTGAGGTCATATTTGTAAAACGAAGTAAATGTCAATGGTTATTCAGAGCAAAAGAAACGGATATGTAATATATATATATATTGTATGTTTCTTGAAATTGAAAAAGTCTGGTTAAGTCTTAAAGTAATGCGATCTAATTTCGAATGTGACTGTTATCTGCCTTCTTGAAAAAAAGTTCTAAATCATAAAATTGTTGAATTGATAAGACTAGTTATTCTTCGCTTACAATATCGAAGTAAATACTATGATGCATACACAGAAAAAATGCTTCTTTGCGTCATTCAGTGACGCCGAGAAAATAAACGTGATGCCCACTCAAATCTTGTTAGAGTATGGTCTTGCTATTCCTATTGATTATTTTCTTGCTACTGACTTCAACAATAAAGTATAATAGTATAAATCAACTTTTAATGAGAATAATATTAGTTTATTATTAAACATATTTACAATAATGATAAAAAATTTAATATTTTTCAAAATTGCACGTTTTTGATAATGATTTTAGCTTTTCAAGTAATTGATGAACAGAGAATGAAAGATATATATATAATACGCTTTATTATTATAACCTACCTTAAGTAGTCGCATGTTGATATCTATTCGAAATATGCATGTATTATTTATTCGTATTTTCTCTCAAATTTTTACCATCGAACATATTTTCTATGATAGTCTCGAGGATTTTAATACAGCAGACAAAAAAAAGAAATTATTTTATTGCAATGGACGTCAATTTTTCTTTGTTCTTTAAGAAATTTAAAAGGAAATTCTCAATTTTTAATTCCTTTCTAAAACGATTTATTAGAGCGTAAAAATATAATCACACGCAATAAGCACTTTTAGTTTTGAACTTCTACCGACCAAATTCCAAAAGTCATTCTTGATCATATAATAACTTATCAAAATGCGTAAAAGCTTAGGAACAATCTTCTTTTGTTAAATATATATTCACTAAAGATCAATTTTATAATATTGGAAATAAAATTGCCATTTAATCTTGAATTCTCAGTTTTCAGTATGGAAGACAAATCAGCTACATTTCCTTTTGTGTGTCTGTGTGTTCTCATAAAAGAATTCTTAATTCATGTTCCCACTAATTAAAAATGCATTCTATTATTTTGAAATAATATTTCATAATAAAATTCAAACGAAGATCAACTACAATTCCAGATCATAGATAACGTCGGTTTATAAACTGTTAAAAGATTTTATCAAAAGAGGCATGATAGGAGCGAATATGATTTTAAAAGATTGCTATTATCATGAGAATTTATTGGTGATTAAATGCTGCTGGGGAAAAAAATAAATTTTAAATTGCCATATGAAGAGTTGTATTAATTTATTTTTAAATGTAAAAATTATAGAAACTTGCTACTTCGATTCTTTGGAATAAACCCTACATCCCTTAATTTAAATAATGATAAATACATTGGTGGATTTCTGACTAGGCAGCTGCCTATGTTTGCTGGACGGAAGAGTAACAGCAGGAAAGTAAAATTAAGATTTTACTAGCCAAATTCCCAAATAAATAAAGTTATAAAAAATACAAATTCTTCAATTAAAAAATATTAAAATAATATCAATATTCTGTCAAATATTATTAGTCAGTTTTCTAATTTCACTCAGCGTTTTGATGTTGCAGTATTTATAAGTACCAAACACTCGCTTATATATTATTATGTACAAACGCTGGAACGACACAATCATGAGTCGTACAAAGTAAATAAATACAAATATTTACATTTTCACAAATTGAAACAAAAAAATTAAACTAATATAATTTTTTAATATCTTAATTAAGTTAAAAATGAGTTAAAATCAGATCAATTGCTAAATGAGGAACTTTCTAATGTGACCGTCCTAGAAGATATAAAAAATAAGTATATGATAATAAATATAATAATAAATAAAAAGATTATAATAAATAAGATTATTTGCATTTTTTACATATTCAAATAAAAGAGGACATAACTCATCAAATTAATATAAAATAAATTATAAATATCTCAATTGTGTCGAGATTGGACAGTATTTAAAATCAGAGACATCCTAAAGTGCCCTTTCTAGCTCGGAAAAATGACTCAATTTGACTCTTAGGACGAATAGTGATATTCTAGCTATGTTCTTCAAGGTTCAAAAGGCTATCACCTTAGACTTTCTCTTTATCATAATTCGTTTAGCACTGAACTTCTTCGTTTTGCGGCGAAAATCATAAAAGCATTTCGGATTCCTTGCCTTTGACCGTTTAGTACGAATCATTTATTTTACCACACAAGTCTACTCAGATGTAATCACACGTTATCGAATAATCGTGTACAGATGAAAGAGCGACTAAAATTCTGGATTTAGGATCGTGTCTTGAAATTCATCCATACAGCATGTTGCATTTTTAGCTGTCTGCTTCAACTACATACAAATAGATAAATAATAGACAGATTCGGTCTATAAGATGATGCAGAACTACAATTCTCTTAATTAAACAATTTTCCCAATTTCATTCTTTAATTAAAAAATTAGGCAAATCATTCAAAAATTGGTGTTCTTAGAACAAACTAACAGATTTCGCTCATGGCAGATTCCTTCCAAAATGGGACAGAAATCCAAATATTGGTTGTAAAGGTTACAAACTAAATATAAATTCTGTAGTTATTTGATTTTTAAATCATCCTGTACAATTTATATTTATCAAAATCTCGAATTTTTTGCCGATTATAATGTATCTTCATTTGTATGCGATTGGGCCTTTTTTTCATGTGCATTTTTGTAATTTTATTTCTTCAGAGTTCTTATTACTGTCTGTCAAATTTTGCAATTAAGAATTCTAACCAGTCTCATGTATCCAATGCTGATCAATATTTCTAGATTCGGAATGAAGTTCTTGTAAAGCGTACGAAAATATTTACATTTTTAAATTATTACATCAAAGTTACATATTTACATAAAAAAGATTTAAAAAACGTCTATGAAACCAAAATATACTACTTATGTGATAGAAGTTTTTTTTTTTTTTTTTGAAAAAAAAATCGAAAATAAAGGTTTGTTTGTTTTTTTTTTTTTACTGAAAAGAGATAAAGTAAAAATCTTCTAGTTTAGAGATTTATCAAACGATTTGCCTAAATTTTTCCAAATAACTTAAGAAATAAATTATCTAGAACCTAAACAAAAAAATAAACTGTATTTATAATCATTCTTTAATTGTGGTTCAAATGTTAAATAACACGAAATTTTCAATTCTTTTCACATTGTGAAGCACTAAAACAACTATAAAATGTTTTTAAATGATTAAATTACTTATTATCTAGTTCAGGAACTGTGTAAAATATTGTGAAATTATTATATCAAATTTGAATAAAAAATATGCATCAGATTTTAATTTATAATAATTTTTATAAGAAAATTCTATCATATTCTATATGTGAGAAAATGGCATTAAAAGAGGCAAAATGGCATTAAAACGTGTGAAAATGCAAATATAAAAATCAATATAACTTCCCAAAAAATAGATTTAGAAACATAATTCTAATGGTTTTATATAGAAACCTGTACAAACATTAAGAATATTAAATTTTAAAACATTCGTAATTTCGCAAAAAAATCGACTTTTCAAAGCAATCATCTACCAGTAACATTACGGTAATAGTTGCAAGAGTACGGAATGGTGTTATATATACGAGGAAGTAACTATATAAACTCCTTTTTTGCTGTTGTTATTGCATTACTCTGAAGGTTTCTTTATTTTTTTTTTCTATAATGTTTCCAATTAATTACCAAAACTGTAAAACCTATTTAATGATAACTGAAATACTGAGGATAAATAGGATGAATAATGGAAAATAATCTATAAAACATATGATATAATAAATGATTCAAATGATTTCATCAAAAAAACTATTTATAGAAACTTTGTATTATCTAAGGAATGGCCTCCATATTTGGCTTATTGGCTCGTATTGAAAGCAGCGAAGCTCATACAATTATTTCAGAAACAAAATTTACCAGATCTAAAAACAATTAGTTTCACATTTATTACTGAGTGTACTAAAGGTAATAAACTCAATAATAAAATTCACCCATTTTCTCGTTAAATAAGCACTTACACATTAAATATACATTTACTATAAAAATTATTTGCACATATGCAAGAATTATTCACTTAGTATAAAAAAAAGTTATTTGTTCATGTTCCTTTAAAAGAATTATTTACTCATTTGTAAAGACAGACAAAAATTAATTTAGAAATGGGATTTTATGATTAGTTCCGGTTACTTAATCCTGAAGAAATGTAATTTCTTATTAATAAATTAGAAAATATTGAGAGAGATAAACATGCATAGCATTGTCAAACAACAGAAATAACAGAATTTTTCAAACAGCTTCGAAACAAAATTCGTAACAATAAAATGTTTATTCGTTTAACGAAAACGACGTCAATTTCAGAGTAACGGGGAAGAAAGACCTTCATAAATATAACTCTGTTGATCATCGTTTTCCGCCAAAGGGATCGATTCGGAACTGCAACATGCGGTTATGACGTGCATTTTTGATGAATAGGTTCTATGAGATTGACCTTTACAGGAAATAAGAAAATGACGCTGTTGCCATTCACGATTGCTTAGTTCCAGATAATGTCAGATCGGCTTATTATTAGAATGGAAAGGGGATTAATTTTCTATGAAATTTCTAGATGGTTTCCTAATAAATATATTATCACCCACCCCATCCTATATAAAAAATTGGAAAACAAGCAAGGTTTGTACGTCATGGTATAAATAAGGAAAACTGAATATGTATTTTAAATGCATTTTTTAACCGTATGAAATCAAAATTTGAAACAAAATTACAAATTTAATATTAAAACTCATAACAAATTTCATATTCACATACATGCGAAGGCAACAGAGCAAGATATGGTCAACCTTTTGATTCAAAATTTAATAAGGATTCACACTTATTTTTTTTCTACTGCGCGCTCAATTTTTCCTCACATTTACAATTTTACACTTATTGTTTTCATTTCGAGCAGACAGACAAACTATCTGTGAATGTTCAACGTTTGTTAAAAAAGCATACCAAATTTCATTTCTTTAGGTCGTTGAACTTTCGGAATATCGCTTTTACATGCATGCGAATGTATAGACAGACATTTGGTCTATATGTAGATGAATTTGGTTCCAAATTTGATATGGATCTATACTTTTGATTCTAAATTTGTGCACCAAATTTCATTCATCTAGTTCTTTGTGTTTTGCAGTTACCATGTTCCCTCGTACTCTGAGAGAGACGGACAAACTTCTTGTCAATGGATTGATTGCATTCAAATTTGATTTAAAAAACACTACAAGTTTGTTGTACAGATCAAATATCATATTTCCTCGAACCAATTTAAAAAGCTTCTGATTTGTCGTTCTCACAAATAATGTCTCGTATTATGATTAAAGATTCAAGAGACAAAAATTATCGTGTTATTGTGTCTCAATATTAATATTAGTATCACATTATCACACATCAAAAATCATCGGGTTATTGTGTCTCAATATTA
>JAPMOR010028471.1:54174-67901 GCA_026543865.1 Argiope aurantia
ACATTATCACACATCAAAAATCATCGGGTTATTGTGTCTCAATATTAATATTAGTATCACATTATCACACATCAAAAATCATCGAGTTATTGTGTCTCAATATTAATATTAGTATCACATTACCACACATCAGAAATTATCGTGCTATTTTGTCTCAATATTAATATCTCAATATAGTATCACATTTTTTTCGAGACATGCAAAACGTCCTCTCTTGCCGCGAAGTTGGAATGTACAAAAAGTGGCCCCTTATCTCTTACTCATAATTCACAATTAGAGGGCCATCCTCAATGGCCTCTTGTACATATGTCCTTTAAAGCAAGTGAAGAATAACTCAGGACCCGGATAAGCTCTCAAAGACCTTTATTCGTTGATAGATCTTAAACTTCCAAAGATAAAAAAATTAAAATGTATTTTTTAACTTTTTAATTATATGTAGTATAGAGAAAATGTTGCAATTGTCAAAAAAAATTTTGAATTCGAGAGATTTTGATGAATTTCTCTATTCAGAGCTCTCTGAATCAGAAAAGCACATTTTTGGAATTAAGTGTTCTATCCTGTCGATTGAATCTATCTTTGAACCCGATACTTAAGAATATGGATAAAATTTGGTAATTAGATGGTGGAAATTTGGAATGAGGTATTTACATTAAGTTTGTACATCCAATTTGAAAAAAATGCATTCAGTCAAGTCTGTCCGAGTACAAATGAATGTAATAACTACTAAGTGTTTGCATAATAACATTTAGTAACTAAATGTGTCGTTTAAAGTGAATTTTTATCATATATTAAATAAGATCTATCAAAAGGTTCACCGTCTGTCGGTTTATATTATCACATACATGTAAACGAGATAAATCGAAAACGTAAAGATGTAAATAAAAGAAATTTAGTACGTTTCGGTGAAAGTAGTTTTCGGTGAAATTGTCATTATATGCCAAATTTTGGTTTCAATTTGTTGATAAAAAAGGCACATATACGGATTTTTTTTATTTAACTTAATGTATAAAATTTTCAAATACTGAACACCAAACGAAAATCTGGACAATTGTTGCATTCATGTCTTTTTTACCCAAGGACCACAATTCTATATAGAGAGAAAGAGTTTAGTAGAAAATTATTAAAGAATAGATGAGAAAGTTACGGAAAAACGCACCCGCTAATTTCTCTCTTGCGTTTAAATTTCATATAATTTATTACTTCCTTCTTTGTATTAGAAAAATGTGTTAATAAATTAATTGCATTGTCTAATAGAAATTTTTATGAAAACCTTAAATATTTCTCGGTCGTCGTGGTTACCATTCTTGTAAAAATTCTTCCTTGATAGCAGGAAATATTATAGGATTGATTTTAAAATGAATAGTAAACTATCTTTCCTGAGAACTTTCAAATCCTGCCAAATACTTTTTCTTTAAAAATAAAATCAATATTATTAAAACTTTTTAATTAATAGTCAATTAATACATACGCTATGTAAATTTCCATTTCAGTATTTACATTAGTTGGTATTTAATACCAAAAAGGGAAATAATTAAATATTACATCAAAGGTAATCTTAAACATTATCGTTATTTAAACGAAATTAGATAATGGATCTTTAATGTTTCGAAGATATTTCATTTCTTTGCGATATTTGAGAATTAACATCAGGTAAACAAACTAAACTAAAAAGAAATTACTGAAATAAGAATATTCAAATATCAAAAAAAAAGTTTAAACAAATGATTTCAACGATAATCAAACATCTGGAAATGAAACTTTTGTTTGCTCTTTGAACACACAGCGAGTAAAAGTGGAACAAATATCAATTGTTTCATTTTTAATCAGCAGTTTTACAATGAAAAAATTAATGGAACTTATTCAAACTATTTCTTCATTCAGTTGCTAAAATATACTTCAGAAATGAAAATTGGAATTATTTGTTTATTTTAGCAATCGAAGTTTGGATGAAATACGCATTCTATAGAACTTGGAAACAAATGGAGCTTGTATTATTCAACTAATTGTGATTAAAAGATGCGAATGAGATAAAATTAAATTTATCAAGAAGCAAATATGGTTTTGACTCTAACAAAATCTATCCTGTGATGTATTATATGTAATAAGAGATTGGTTAACAAATAATTTGGAATATAAAGAAGAAAAATGGCTACAAATAAAAAAATTGCGAAGAAAAAAAAAGGCAAAGAATGGAAAATTATAAGGAAAAAATGACAGCGATTGAATAATTGTGAAGAAAAAATGGCATCAAATGAAAAATTGGGAAGAAAAAGAGGCAATGAATGTAAATTTGTGAAGAAAAAATGGCAACGAATGAAAAATTATGAAAAAAAGGGCAACAAATAAAAAAAACTAAGAACAAAATGGCAACGAGTGAAAAATTATGAATAAAAAGTTAGTAACGATTGAAAAATTATGAAGAAAAAAATGGCAACGAATGAAAAATTATGAAGAAAAAAATGAGAAACGAATCAAAAATTATGATGTAAAAAATGGCAAAAACCCAATCGCATAACGAGGACACTAAAAGCAAGGTAAAATGACTCTTCATATACGATTTATAGAATTATATCTAACTATCATATGTTGATACTCCTGCAAGAGAAATGAAAATACAAAAGGGGATTATAAGATGTTGTCGTGACCGCTTACCAGGTGTTTAACAAACGAGAAAAGAAGAAAACAAATTCAAAAATGAGAAATGTGAAAATCTGTAAAGGGTTTCCAAAACAAAATTCTAGGAGTTCCGCAGTTATCCTTTTCAACATAGATAATTTAAAATAGAATCATTTTGAACATAAAACATTTTATCATTTTGAACTGCCTCATAGATTCTAGATGAATTCTTGAGAATATATTGCAATATTGTAGAGTGCATTGAACAACTTGAAATGTAACCGAAACTAGATTATTGTAAATTCATATCTGAAATTTTCCTTTAATTCCTCCAAGATATTAATTGTTAACAAACAAATTTTAAAAGTTCATCATTGTCTGATAGCAGATTCTTTGAAAAATTATCCTTTTATTTGACACAAAACGTTTGAAAAATTTAGCAGGTATTGCTCTTCATCTTATTGCATCTATGGAATAAGGTAGTTTTATTCTTAAATGGAATAACTTTTACATGCACAAAAAAATACATGCAAATACATTTCTTGTGGGTGTATTTTGTCCAATATTTAACAGAAATCTACAAATCTTGTTAAAGATCGCATAGTAAATTTCTTCTGTTTAGTTTGTTGTAATTTTGAAATATTGTGATCACAAACAAATAATTACAAGTATTTCCAATTACTGTTTTTCTGAGCTCAGAGAAATATAAATTATAAACTTTCATATATATTTACAGCTTGAATTTCTTTTTTTAAAATATTTTAATGCCTTTGCTTTGTGTACGATAAAGCAAATTCCGAAAATGGCAGAATATTGCCATCAAGGGAATAATAAAAATAAAACAATAAATTCAAAAGTTTAAAATTTATTTTATTCGTCTTTGCAAGAGACACGGAAAATCTATACTGATTGTTCAAACAATCATTCTCGGATATATAGTATAAAGAAAGTATAGTAATCATCAAAAGATTCGAATTCGAGATTTAGACAAATATCTCCGTTTCAGGTTTCTTTGATTCGAAAAACACAGTTTTGAAAAATTTCCAACTGTCTGTGAGAAAGATAACTCAAAAACGCTTTGAGTCAGACGGATGAAATTTGGTGTACGGACTTTATACCAAATTTGTAAATTTCTATCAAATTTTGAGCAGTTTTTTTATGAAGAAGTCTTTCTGTCCGGTTGTTCTAATATAATTTGACACATTAACTACAAAACGAAAAGTGCTACATCGATAAAATTCCATGCACAGATTTAACATCTTTAGTATAGACATGTACCAATGTTTGAACCAATCCAATAAGGGTTTGATCATCTGTAGGTTTATACTTTCATAAACGCAATAACATAATTATATCCAATTTGGTATAGCATTTTGTAACTACAAATGTAGTTTTGGTGTCAAATTTTTGTTTCAATCGATTGAGAAAAACACATCTTATATACAAATTCAATTTTCGTATGCCAGGGATTAATCGCCAAAGTATGACACGATTGATTCAGTAAAAATGCTAAATTCAAGTCAAACATCAATATTTCGTAGCTGTTACTCGCCAATGCCATGCAATACATTTGCTGAGATAACACCTTTATTAGAGAGTATGCGTGAAAGCTCCTGCTCTTTTTCAAAAGGATACCATAGTTCACTTCAGTGCTTTATATGTTTACACAGATTCAATTCTCCACTTAATCCATTTACCTTTTATTGAATTTAAATGAACTATAAGGTAGGAATAATTTCTATTTGAATGGAAAATATTCAAACAAATGCTCCAGATACTGCTTTTGAACTGAAAGAATTGAAAAGTGATAACATTTAAATTTCCAGCAAATTTACCTATCCGTGTTCCAAAAGAAACCCAATGTCGTATAGAAACGCTGTGTATTCTTAGCATTCACTTACCATATGTCAAATGTAAGTGAGGAAACAGAATAGTTCAAATAAAAGGGGAATGTAATTCCTTTTCTTTCAAAGTTTCTCTTGCCTAAACTGACTTAACAGAAATGCGAACAAATCTAAAGCTTCGAGAACAATCCTAACACTCCAGACTTTTCTTTCAAAACCCTGGTAATCCCTTATGGCTTGATTTTCAGCAAGTAATGCTGATAAATCTACTCTTGGATAACATTTATTTTCAAGTATATTTCTCTTTTTTTAAGGTTTGTTTGTTATTGGTATTATCATTGGAAAAGATAGAAAACTTTCTTGGGATTTAAAAATCTTCTGTATATATATTTCCTGTTTTTGTTAAAACTAGAGAGAGAAAAAATCAGTACAAGAAATATGATTTTATTTTTCATCTGCACCGTGCAAGCTATTTGGTATTAACGTATTTTTTTCATATGCTTAGCCATATCAGAAATTCCATCTTTGAAACTCCATTTATTTGGAATCAGTGGAAGAGATGCTAAAATGTTACAGGTTCGAATCTAAACTATATTTGTTTATCTAATTAGTATCTTAGAAATTTAAGAGTTGTAGATAGAATTCCTTTTGTTGTCTAATGTCAAAACTGTAACGGTTTCTTGCTTTGACTATCCATATTTAGAAAACTAATCATGACAAATCCTAATGCCGCATTGAAGAAAGACAGTCGAATCGCCATGGTCGAATGGTCATGGCAATAGTGTCATGATCAAGAGACCTGGGTTCGAATCCCGTCAGAGACAATGTGATTAATATTATATGTAAATACTTAATTCCTTGAATTTATGTTTTCCTTTATTTCATGTTCCAAAAGATACTGGACATTTCTTTCGTTTACCAGACAAGTGTTCTGTATTTTTCTTACTATCTCCGGAAGAGTATTCTGGAGCTTTCTCTGCTTGTATAAAAACAGAAGATTTGCCACTTACTGTGTCCTGAATTCAGTTAATAAATTGGTTTAGCTCTACCTCTTGTGTGTGTCATTGAGTTCTATACTATAGTTCTACGTGATAATATTTTAACTCTTAGCACTGTAAAACTAACTCGATGCATATTTATTTACTTAAGACAATGACTTGTTCATTTCTCCAAAAAATAAATATATATATATATATATATAATTGTTTTAATTTATAATTTCCAAATTATTTTCCCCATCTTCTTACCATTTTGTAGATATTTTCAACAATTGAAATTGAAAAATTAACAATATAAAACATTAAAATGATGCATCATCTTGAATGTTGAATGAGAGTCATCAGAGTCATCAAAGTGTTAAAAAAACGATAAACAGAACGATGCATATGTACCACAGCAAGGCTTTCTGTTGCCCTGTTGAATACTGTTCGTTTCAGTTCCTGAGAGTATCACTTTTAAGCATTCTTTTTTTTAGAAAAATGTTCTAATTCTGTAGATACAGTTTTAACATCGAACTTCACTATTAATAAAATACTGTTAAGCAATAGTCTAGAAATTGCATTCGAAAGCAAAATTATTTACAAATAATAAAAAAGGGCTTTTTATTTTAAAGCCAAAGTATTTGGCTTACTTATCAAAGCCTACAGGAATGCATTCTAGAAGAAATTTGTGTAATGATGTGATATAAAAAGCATTGCTTATGTCACTTTGATGGCCATAGGATTATTTTATTAAGCTTCTAGTGGGATTTGTTTTTATTGTAAAAATATATTTTAATAAATATACTATATTGAACCATTTGTAATGTAATGGACTTCTTTCATATTTACTAGAGAATCCTGAAAAAATATATTTTGCAGGTTGCTGAAATTGTTTATACTATTTCTCATGGCAACTACAATAACTACGATAATAACAGTTTGAGGGAGTAAATGCAGTCCGGAGACGGGAATTTCTTTTTTTGCTCTTAGTGCTCATCAGCACAAATTTTTAAATGACCACTATCAGAAATGAGAGAAAAAAATTTTCATCTCTTCGAGAAAAGATTATTATTTCCAGCTGGCATGGTAAAATTTTCAACATACACACAATTGAATGTAGAATTTATGTGGCAATTCTTCTTCTTGAAGATATATATGAGCAAAGTTGATGTTCATTCAAAAATATTATTTTAAATTTGAGAATGAAGCTTTCAATGTTTTTTGAAAAATTATCGCATTTGTCTAAAGTAAAAATAATCTCCCACCCCATGCTTTAAAAATTAAATATTACTTTATTTTTCCGGAATTTATTCAATAATGTTTCTAAAACATCACATTTTGAGTGAAATTATTCACACAGAAGAAATGTTGTATAAGACGTGAAAAGACAAAATTTCAAGCATGATTAAAAATTATAATAACTTTATGGCTTCATCTACTTGAAGAATCTTAATGAAGGCGGATTGGACAGAATAAAAATAAAAACTTATATTCAAAAAAGTTAATTGTGAATTATCCTGCCAAATGATAGACAACAGTAACAGTTTCAAACCACAAATTTGGCACTTAAAAGAGAGCGCAAAGAGATACCTTCAATGCCAATGGCGACTTTCACTGTTATGCACAAAGAAAACTAAACTCTAATCAAGTTGCATTTTTCATATACAGTCTCTGTCAAAATAAGTCTGAAATTTTTTGCACGAGAGACTTTATGAAAGTAATCTGCACTCTAAACGATAAACCATTTGTATGCAGTTTACCTCTAATCACTGGGGAAAAGATTTTACTGAAGATATGTCTTCAGAACAGTAGATTCATAGAGGGGCCATATTCGTAATGCAAAGTAATAGCAGACATTGCTTCATTTGACAATAATCTTTAAATCATTATGATCATCTTGTCTGTATCAATAACTCAAGAATGTGTGTTATTGACATAGTGAAGGCAATGTCTTTGTAATTTGATATCTCACTTATTCGCACAGACATCCCTATTTTTCTGTACTTTATAATAGATCTACAGACCGATATGATGGCAATATGACGAAGACCTCATATTTTTTAAGCAGTAGCGGCATATTATCAATTTTCTCAAATTGAATTGGTGATCATGAAAGAGAAAATCCAAGATATTGATACATGATATATGAAATATCGATGTATGAACCAGTAGAAGTCGTCTCCCAGAAACTTGTTCGCACATTTTGCAATAAAATTCTTATATCCACGCCCTCATAAAACTGTGAACCTTTTACAAGGCCACATCATTTTTATTGAATTCAATGCAAAAATATGAATTTTGAACGGGTTTTGTCTAAGTAATTGAAACCAAAATTCATACAGAATTACACTTGTAGTTACAAGATCAGATTCAGAATTTCATTGATTTGAGTTATTGGGTTAACGTGCAGTACAGACATGCAGACATTCAATACTTTAACAGATTTGTTTCAAAATTCGATAAAATTCTAAACTTTAAATGCTAAATTTGAAATTAAATATTATCTAACGGCTCTTTTGTAGTAACCGCGTTCACTTATACTCGGACAGTCAAACAGACAGACTTCCTATGAAGGAATTTCATTGAAAATTTGGTATAAACTTACAAATTTAGTCTAAACTCCATATATAAAGTTCATCCGTTTAGCTCTAAGCATTTTTGAATTATAGTATACAGTACTGAAGTATAGTATTGTGCCAAAAAATGTATTTTTCGGATTCAGAGAAATCTGAAACAGTGAGATTCGTTAACATATCAAGTTCGAATTTTTTGTCGATTATAATACGTTCTCTATGCTTCGAACAGAAAGTAAAAATGAAATATGTATCAAATACAAGCTGTTTTACCGCACAACATTCGTTGCTTTTGCAATTAATTGGAAATTTGAGTTATTCTCCAATCCGGAAATTCATCTCTCCTGAACATACTTATAGATTATTTCTATAATAAATAGTAATGATCTAAATTCAAGGTGGAATGATTTTTTTTTCTTTTTCCTCACACAACTTGCAATTTTCTGAGTTGCAGAATCCCTCATATGCTTGCCTTCTCTTATTTGATGAAAAGTTTTAAATAAATTTACAGAATTATTTAAAGAACAAACTTGAGTAATTTTGCTATCGCATATTAAGATCACCTATGTTAATTAAAAAGTTGATTTTCTTTTTAAAAAGAATAAGAATATTTATGTCATACTGCCTTTGAGAATTTTCAAATTCACAATATTATTAAAATTTCTTTAAAGAAAATTAGGTTCTCTAGCAAACAAGACCATGTGTCAGCATATACTTCATCATATTTTTTATCTATTTTTATAATGTTTAATCAGTACTGTTTCAGTGATTTAAAATACATAATTTATTGTGAAAAATATTCATTTAATTTTTAAAATGTGTTTTAAAGTATGGGATGAATATTTCCGCTTCCGATACTTCTAACAGCAGTCGTTTTTTTTTAGTTTTATTAATAGTATATGTTTCATATTTCCTAGTCTGTAAGCTTTTCCGATGGTATATGCTATCCTGTCGGCATTTGAAGTAATTTCCTACTCCATATTTATTTCCCAACTGGAAATATTAATTTTTAAATTAAAAACATGGATTCCCGGGAGAATTTGTTGCAAATATTTTCTCTTTTCATTTTTTTATATTTTTGTTCCTTTTAAAATAATTTAGCCTATCAATTTTACATTTAAGTTTTAAAAGTTTAAATTCATGCGCTGTCTCTCCTTTAGGGATTGCAATATCGGACCAAAATTTCAATACCGGTATTCGGTATTTTTTCGATAGTAATACCGGGATACCGGTTTTAATACTGGTATTAGAAATTTTAGAAAAATAAAGAAAACACAGGGTTTCTTTGTTTTATTTGCCAGTTTTATTAGAGAGTGTAAAAATCACAAAAAATAATTTTTAACTTATAAATTATAACAGTATATAAAGAATCACAAAAGAAGTAAAGGAACGTCTTATTTATTTAAATCACAAAAAAAGTGTAAATATCACTATTCAGTCGGTGGTACTATTACAAATTTTTGAAATATGATCTTAAAAAACGTAATGCATCAATTGTACTGTCATTACGCCTGAAAAGTAATTTTATGTAAAAATTACCTGCTGTCGAAAACGCTCTTTCGGCATCTACGCTAGTTGGTGGTACTGTTAGCAATGCGCGATATACTTTTTCCAAGTATTTACCTGTAAATCTCTCATCATCAAATAAATCGATTTCTCGTCGGATGGGTTTGGATATAGCTGCTTTTTGTATTGTATTTTTGTTTGATGAAATTTTTTTATTTATCTCAAATTCTAATTTTTGTTCAAAAGACAATTATTTTTCACTATCGACATTAATGGCATCATAATCTTCGATAACTGTACCGAATTCTTCTGAATGTGAATAGGTTTGTGAGTAAAAAATGTTAAGAAAATTTACTATAAACTTGATCAGATTTGAATTGGTTAGTCTCTTTTCTTCATTTTCATTTTTAAAATCATTATAATTATGTAAATATAGTAAGACGTTTTCTATTTCGGTATGCCTTTCCTCTGTGCGATTTTACAATGTAATATATAATTCTTCAGATAACGATGTGTGCCGTTCTTTCAGTGACTGCAACATTAAATTTATTGTTGCATTAGCTGTTAATAAATTATAATCTCTCCCATATAATGCCTCAATAGTCAGTTTTATTGGAAGTAGAACTGATACAGTTCTGGATATTAAGTCGAATTCACTATCTGAAAAATTAAATTGCAGGTTTAAGTTGATTATTGTTTTTTGGATTAGATTTCTCAGTTTGAAAAATCGTTCCATCATTAGGCGTAAAGTGCTCCAACGTGTTTTAGAATCTAATATTAACATATATTCTGTTTTATTTTCAGTTAGTATATATTTTAGTAATATCTCATTTTTTATGCCCTTTATATTTTTTTGGGTATAATACATCTATTATTCCTAATTGAAATCCATGAGCATAGCACAATTGCTGATTTGCACCCATCAACTTTCCAGCTTTTTTCATAACGGTTGCTCCATCAGTCGTTGTGGATACAATATCTTCTTTCAGGGATAATCCCTGTTTTGCTAATTTAGATTTAAGCATTTAAGTCATTAATTAGCTAATTAATTTCGCCCGTTAGGGAGACATAAAAACAAAAACGTATACTATTTTGCTATGTTGGTGATCCCTGAAAATATAGTGGAGACAATTTTAAAAAATTCTAGCAAATACCGAAAATAACGGTATTTAAACTTGTGAATACCGGTATTAGAAAACTGTACAAATGGTTCAAAATACCGGTATTCGGTATCCCGGAATACCGGTATTGCAATCCCTAGTCTCATTGAGATGCTTCAAAATTGCATTGCAAAATTGCATTGCAAAATTGCATTGCATTTTATCTAAAAATCATTTCTACTTGAATCTTAAAAATTTATTTGGAAATGAAATTTTACAATAATATTTCTCTTTAGGAAGAATGGTATGTCCTCTGCAAAATTAATAGTATAATATAGAGCATTTTTATTTATTTCTATTTCTAAGTAGTTTTTTCCTAGAATGATTTTATTTTTACATAAAAAGAATTTAAAGTTGGAATCCTTAATTTATTATTACAAATTTCAAATTTTCATATAGGTCTTCTTGCTCTGCCAACCGATTCACGCAAAAATCATTCTGTTAATTTTAATGTTGCTTCATTAGCTTAGTTATATTACATGTTATTTATATCCATATTTTGGTATTATAAATATAATTTATGCATATAAATTTTTAGTTTCAAAATTGCTCGGCTAAAGCATGATTAAATATTTCATAAATACTTGTAGAACGTAAAGTGTGGCATTTGTACAAATATATGTAGGTAAAAGCATTTAAGGTTTTAATTGTATATGTTTAATTGTATGAAAATTTATGCATATAAATTTACAATTTCAGAATTGGTTGGTTAAAATATGATTAAATATTTCATAAATACTTGTAGAATAATGTAAAGTATGAAGTATGTATAAATATATGTACTTAAATTATTTAAATTTTTAATTGTATATGTTCTGTATAACGGTGTGCATATTAAAAGGCAGAGAAAAATTTTAACATGATTAACTTTTTTCAAAGACACATTCAATTTACATTTTACCATTTACAATCATTTTCGGTACAATAGAGTACATTATTCTATTAAACGAGCATTTTCTATGGCAGTAAATATATTCATAAAAACTTATTTCGTATTCATTGCACTCTCTAATTACTGTGTATATTTCTTCTTTTTCTTTAATATACATTTAGTGTTAAAAATGTTGAATAAATCTCAATGTAGTAAATTTAGCTAAAAGCATTTATTATTAAAAAAAATCTGAAGTAGATTCTAATTAGATTATTTTATTTATACCAAATCGCTTTATATTTGCACATTGAATACAAAAACATCCTTTCTTTATCCTCACCTCTTTTAATTTATAATTTTTTTCTTATTTCTTCTATATACAAGAAAAAAATATCTACTTCATAAATTTAAATTAACAAACATAATTCCCCCTTTTTTCTCTTTTTTTTTAAAGCTCCTTATGAATGATTTCCCAATTCAAGGTTCTTAAAGCAAAAGGCCCAACAACGCCATCTATGGACGGTGATTAACATTCATTCTGTTGCGACGACATGCAAAAGGTGTCGGAAAAGACCCTCATCATGATAAAAGAAAAAGAAAATAAAAAGACATGTGTTAAAAGACATCGATGAAACTCGCCTTATTAAACCTTAAATGGAAAATAAGGGAAACAGCTGAAAAACGCTACGACGCTCAACGGAAATTGAAGGAGAATCGATTTCGGTTATCTCTTTCCATTGGACAGCAGAATCCGAGAGACCCGGATGAAGAAGATGTTTCGTTTCCATGGCAATCATTAAAGCCTTTTCTCATTAATCAGAATCCTGGAGTGTTTTAAAACTTTTCCACTCTTTCACTTCTTTTTTTTCCCCCTTCGTTTCATCGTCGTTTTATTATTGCTTATTTTTGTTTGCGCATATCGGTTGTTTAAATCGAGTTTTGAAGCAGATGAGATTCGTTTTCGATACACACGCTAAGGCTCTTCATAAAATTAATTAAATTGATTGAAAATATCCATATTTAAACTATTGTGGCAGAGCACGCAGAATTATAGGAAAATAGATTAATTCTACAGAAACTTATTGAAGATGCCGCTGCTATTTCGCATTAATCTCATTACCAATTTTCTCATTCTCCTTTTATTATAAGTAAATATGTCTGCATGTTGCTAATAAGCTAAAACTTATTAACATAAATCTCTAAGCCGAGACATTTATTGCCTTGAAATGTAATACTCTTGTGGTTTGATGCACTTTTAATTTGAAATCTACTATCTTTTTTTAAACTGCAGTGACATGTGTACAAAATCTCAAAAGGACTTTTAAAAGCGAAGTTTCTGCTAGAACAATCAGCAATAATCCTCCCAGTATTTTTTTAATTAATGGGAAATGGAATATGTTATCTCTTTCGGGCATCCGTGTTGCTAGTTATTGTTATTTTTTCCCCCACTCCATTAGAAATCAATTTATCTTGTTACGAATCTGTAATGTTGCTTTCCTTACAGAATCAGTCACGTAGTAAAGAAAAGAGTTTTACATATATTTTTAGTTGATAATGAACAGATGCCAAGTCAATGACCATCAGTCATGGTGATGAATTTGGCGATCCTTAGACGACTTGACAATGAATTTAGTGTCCAAAGGTGGGTTTTCGAGAATAGAAGGATATATTTCTATTGGAAATCGAAATCTAAGATTCTTTTACGTAATTCTACGGGTCTCATGAACGCTATATAAGCGGAGGTGCATGTAGTAACGCGGATTTTCTCTTTGGCGTGAGATGACGGAGGAAACTTTCTAGCTGCAATCTCAGTGCTGTTGTTGTGTTGTTACTTAAGTACTCTTTTAAGTTCTTAAGTGCTTAAGTTAAGTGCTTCCGTCAAGTGCAATGCTGTTTCCTGTACACATTGTCTTTGTGTATATTTCCACAGTATTTTACTACCTGTGCTTCCTATTTTCTTGTAAAATGAAGCGTCGTTATCCACTCTCAGTCTTGTTGGATTTCGCCGCGCACCCTCCGATTGGATTCTCCTTAATTATATCAACATGCATGAGATAGAGGAGTAAATCTATCTATTGTGTGATCAGAGGATAGACGGATTATTATTGTATGATGAGTGAAATCTTAATATCTTAGTGGCATATACAGTGTCTGTTCCTGCCGCTGGCAAAAAATAA